>CAIGRO010154929.1:6217-27356 GCA_903798355.1 Fraxinus baroniana | reverse complement strand
TACCATTGTTGATAGAATTTTTTCCAATTGCCAAAAAAAAAAAAAAGGTGGAAAACCATTTTCCCACCAAAGTGGTGGGAAAACAAATTCCATGAAAACCAAGAAATGAGGGGTTGGGGGGAAACAATTTCCAAGGAAAATTTGCCTATCAAACAAGGTAAAAGATGGAAAATGAAAAATGCTAGATATCAAATAGGGCCTAATAGATATTAGTAGGCAATAATTGTGAATCTTATGAGATGTGAAATTAAAATTTAAGTTTGATTTTGACCGTACTTATACCTCTCATCTTCTAATTTTTCTTTTATCTTTCTTCGTTCCTCATATTTCTTTTCCTCTCTACTAGTCGAACAACTTCAATGAAGAATACAACTTTAAATCATTATTAAAGACATACATAGTTAATTACATAATAAATCACAAAAATATGCATATAACTAAAATCCAACAAGTACGTGCTAACATCAAGAAAACATGTGTTGATATATACATTTTCGTCTTTCGTTGTGCAAACAAATAATTTGACAGCTCAAGTTGTCAAGATTTTTTGGTGGCAAATCGGGCCCTCAAGATTTGAAGACACTTTAGCATATTTGTAGCAAGTATAATTTGAACTTCTATAACGAGCCTACATGATATGTGCACTAAATCCGCACAATTATTTTTTAAGTGTACAATTGGCTCATGTTTATGAACTTTTATAAAACTCAAAGACATTTTTGTTTACATTGTTCAAGGCATCGACAAGTACTGTTCACTGCATAACTTCGCAGCTACTATCAACTATAGTCGAATTTAAAGAGTCATATGACTTCAAGGTTATTGCTTGCTTCCTTTACTTCTCCCACAAAGGTTGCTCTCAATTATACATTCAAGAGCTTGGGAGACTAGGAAAAAGAGAAGAAGGATAGGTAGTGATGATGTCATTTATTAACGTCTCGAGCACGAGGACTTCCATTGGTCTCATTTCGCGATTAGGAGACCTGAGTTGTCGAGCTCATGATGTGTCCTCGAGATATTTCGAGGATCAGTCTCGTAGATTGCCCCCAAAAACACACTGGTACTCTTCGGGATAATAATGGTCGGGATATTTACTTGGTCAATGACAAAACAACTCACGATCAAGCGTCGCTAGCCCTCATCTAGAAAAAATCCTAGCCCCCATCCAATTGATATCACTCACGAATTCTAGATCAACAAGGAGTCTTTTCATATAGGTACTGTAGGTAGGGAATGATAATTCTAAACAACGCGTATCTCAACATTATTTCCTAAAAACAAGAAGATGAATTCTTCTACAACTCTACTACCCATCTCTATAAATACATCATTCTCATCCATCATTGAGGTACTTTTTACATGCAATTTCATCATATACTCTCTTTTTCCATTCTCTCTCTGACTTAAGCATCGAAGGGGCGACAAGACCACACATCGACGCCTTTGTTTCAGGTACTAGAAGATCTCGAACGTGCTCGTCCTCGCTCATCAAGCTCAGGAAATCAGCAGGTACAATTTTTGGTAGCATCATATTGGCGCCGTCTGTGGGAAATGCTATAAAAAGTCATGGTGAATACACGTTCAAGTCTTCCTCTTGCAAGCTCATCCTCTTTGAACCAGCCACCCGTTGCCGATCCTCAAGTTCATCAAGAAGAATCACCAGGGATGTCAGATCCTCCACCCGCAATGGTTACCACTAGAGCATTCGAAGAGCTTCGTCAACAAGTCGCGGCCCTGACTCTGCTACTCAGCCAAGGAAATATTCCCCAAGCTCCGGGACCAGCGCATGCATATATGCCATCAGAAAGAGATGGCATGGCTGATGCTCGAGCTAGGGACACTCGTGATGCACATGAAAATGGTGGGTCTGAGGCCTTGGGCATACCCCAACATGCCTCGGCCTCGAGATTAGTAACCCTGGACTCAGGAGAACTCGCTTGGATCATACAAGATGGAATCGCAGCAGGGCTACAACAGAATGCCAAGGGAGTCACGGGGTTCACCCCTAATACCCCATTTACATAGGAGGTTCTTTCGTATCCTCTCCCAGATAGGTTCAAGTTCCCCCGCATGAAGGAGTACAATGGGACCACTGATCCCGTCAACCATCTAAATGTCTACACAGACGTCATGAACTTACGAGTTGCACCGGTCCAAGTAATGTGCAAAGCATTCTCCCAAACATTGACTAATGCTGCTCGGGATTGGTTCACCACATTGGAGCCGAACTCTATATCATCATTCTCTAACCTTGCTGACAAGTTCTTCGCCTTCTTTGTAAGTAGTAAGGGCATTCGGAAGACAGCAGCCACCCTCATGCAGCTCCGCCAAGGGCCTAATGAGACCTTGCATAACTTCATGACGAGATTCAACAAAGAAAGGTTACAGATACCCGACCTTCACATCACAGCAGCGATTTCGACTCTAATGTATGCAGTAAGGTGTGAGGCCTTCAGAATGTCCTTATCTAAGACACCCCCGAAGTCGGTTACAGAGCTCTTAACCCGAGGAGAGAAATACTTCAATATGGAAAAGGCAATGAAGGCTACCCCAAGCTTTAAAAAATCCCAACTAAAGAGGTCACACGAGCCCAGTTTGAGACAAGATCATGCTCGGGGAAAATAGAGGCAGGAAGGACCACCTAGGCCGTTTACTCGTCTGAACACTTCTAAGTCCAACATACTGATAGAGATCAAGGACATGAAAGATCTTAAATAGCCTCCCAGGTTGTGATCTCCCCCGGAGACAAGAGACAAGAGCAAGTATTGTGACTTTCACAAGGATTATGGGCATACCACGGAAGAATGTGTAATGTTGCAAAGGAAGATTGAAGCGTTAATCAAGAGGGGATTCTTGAGGACATACGTCGACAGCGACAAGCGTCCAAGGAATGATCACAACAGGGATAGAACCTCGGGCTCAAGAGGAGAGAACAAGCCCACTGCTGGTACAATCAAATAGTTGGAGGAATAGCGTCAGGAGGAGACTCAAACAGTGGGAGAAAATAATATGCGGCAATATAGATAGGCCCAGGAGACCACTCTCTCCAACACAGAAGACATCGCCTTTGGGACACAGGATCTTGAAGGTATAACTTTTCCTCATGATGATGCCTTGGTTATATCCGCCATACTGGCCAACTTCGAAGTAAGAAGGATACTGGTGGACAATGGGAGTGCAGCCAATATATTATACCATGACGCCTACGTGAAAATGGGGATTTCCACCAGCCAGCTTAAGATGGTTAAGATCCCACTCCAGGGATTCGGAGGGAGAACAATCATTCCGAAAGGAATTGCCGACCTTCCACTGACTCTAGGCTCGGGCCAGAAATAAGTAACAGAGATAACACCCTTCCATGTTGTCCGGATGCTTGTGCCATATAACGCCATTTTTAGAAGACCACTACTTAACAAGATCAGGCCCATTGTGTCCACTTTTCACCTCACTATGAAATTCCCAACAAGTCATGGTGTAGGGGTTGTGCATGGAGATCAAGCTGCAACGAGGAAATGTTAAAACTCGAGTATTCAGGGTTTGAGCACTGACGTCATGCAATTGTCCACCTCTGAGCTCGAGCTCAAGCATCATGATAAACTTGCTCTTGTGGAAGATTTGATTGAGGTCGAGGTCGAGCATGGTAAGAAGGTAACCGTCGGTCGAGATCTTGATGCCGCTCTCAGGGATGAACTCATTAAATGTTTATCCTGCCACATTGACGTATTCGCCTGGAAGGTGGAGGACATTCCAGGGATAGACCCCGATGTCGTGGTCCATAAATTGAACGTAAGGCTTGATGTTAAACCAGTAAAGTAAAGGAAGAGGTAATTTACGCCGGAGAGACGAGAGGTAATACGCGAGGAGGTTAAAAAGCTTGTCAATGCTCAATTCATCAGAGAAGTCCAATACCCAGATTGGCTTGCCAACGTTGTACTTGTCAAGAAGGCTAATAGCAAGTGGAGGGTATGTATTGATTTCACAAACCTCAATAAGGCTTATCCAAAATACAGCTATCCTCTACCTCGGATCGACAATTTAGTGGACAGCACCTCGGGTCATAAGCTGTATAGCTTCCTTGACGCTTTCTCAGGATATCACCAGATTCTTGTGGCTGAAGAAGATCAAGAGAAGACGTTATTTGTAGCTGACTCTGACATCTACTGTTATAGGGTCATGCCGTTTGATTTGAAGAATGTCGGGGCAACATATCAGAGGCTCATCAATAAAGTCTTTGCTGACCTGATTGGGAAGAACATTGAAGCCTATGTAGATGACATGGTGGTTAAAAGTAAACAAGAGAAAGAGCATATCACCGACCTAGAGGAAGTTTTTTCTACTCTTCGAAGATATAAGATAAAGTTAAACCCAACTAAGTGTGCTTTCGGGGTGGCGTCAGGAAAGTTCTTAAGCTTCATGATCACTCACAGGGGAATTGAGGCCAACCCTAATAAGATATGGGCTCTAATATCTATGGAATCACCTAGGAGCAAGAAGGATTTCCAGAAGTTAACAAGTCGGGTCGCTGCTCTGAATAGGTTCATGTCTAGGGCAGCTGATAGTTGTTTTCCCTTCTTCAAAATCCTAAGAGGCAATCAGAACTTCAATTGGAATGAGGAATGTGAAAGAGCTCTTCAGGAACTTAAACAGACATTGGCCACTCCTCCAGTACTCACAAAACCCGACCCCTGGGATACGTTGTACTTATACATGGCTGTATCTCATAATGCAGTAAGCGGAGTATTGGTGAAAGAAGTGAAGAAGGCCCAACAACCCATCTACTATGTGAGTAAGGTATTGTTGGACGCAGAGACAAGATATACATTAGCAGAGCAACTTGCCCTAGCATTGGTTATGGCAGCTCGAAAGTTACATCAATATTTTCAGTCACACCCCATTATTGTGCTTACGGATCAGCCACTCAGACAGATACTTCAAAAGCTGGATGTTTCAGAAAGATTACTATTGAACTGGGCGAATTTGATATAGAGTTCAAACCCCAACCTTCTATCAAAGGACAAGTCCTAGCAGATTTCATCGCAGAACTCACCCCTAGGCCTCGAGGGCCAAGGGACAACCCAACCACCCTGGCGAGTGAATGGGAAATATTCGTTGATGGAGCATCCAACTCCTCGGGCTCAGGTGCAGGCGTCATCATCACCAGTCCGGACAAATTAACCGAAATTCAATGCGCACTCAGATTCAAATTTGAGGCTACCAATAACAAGGCGGAGTATGAGGCCGTTGTCATTGCTCTGGAACTTGCTGATAGCTTGGGGATTAAACACGTCAAACTCTTCACCAATTCACAACTTGTGGTAGGGTAAGTAGAAGGAGCTTTCGAAAGGAATGATGAAAATATGAGCATGTACTGTTTGAAGGTACATGACCTACAAAGAAAGTTCAAGAGTTGTCAAATTCTGAAAATTGCCCGTGCTGATAATGGAAAGGCAGACGCGTTATCGAGACTCGTGTTTATGGGGGTAGATGGTCTTGACAAGAAGTCCACATCAAATTCGTGACAAATTGAGCATTGGCCAAGAAATAACCATTATGGACATTGATAGCAAGCCTTCCTGGATGGACCCCATAATAGAATTCATAACTAATGGGAATCTCCCCGAAGATCCAAAGGAAGCTAGGAGCGTCCGATCAAGAGCTCCAAGGTACTGTATGATCCAAGGAGTCTTCTTTCGCGGGAGCTTTACACTACCTTATCTCCGATGCCTCAAACCCTCGGAATCAATACAGGCTATGACAGAAGTGCATAAGGGAATATGTGGGAATCATCAAGGAGCACGTGCCCTTGCCTTTAAACTTATAAGGTACGGGTACTATTGGCCAACCATGAAAAAAGACGCCGCGGACTATGTGAAAAAATGTGATAAGAAGGTTTGGTAACGTCATCCACGCCCCCGCGAAAAAGCTCACACCCATACATTGTTCGGCTCCCTTCGAGCAATGGGGAGTTGATATCCTTGGGCCCTTTTCGATAGCAATATCCTCGAGGCCCTTCGAGCACTAGTGATGATGGCATTTATGAATGTCTCGAGCACGAGGACTTCCATTGGTCTCCTTTTGCGATTAGGAGACCTGAGTCATCGAGCTCATGATGTGTCCTCGAGATAGCTCGAGGATCGATCTCGCAGATTGCCCCCAAAAACACACTGGTACTCCTCAGGATAATAATGGTCGGGATATTTACTTAGTTAACGACAAAACAACTCGTGATCAAGCATCACTAGCCCTCATCCAGAAAGAATCCTAGCCCCCATCCAATTGATGTCACTCACGAATTCTAGATCAACAAGGAGTCTTTTCGTATAGATACTGTAGGTAAGGAAGGATAATTCTAAACAACACTTATCTCAACATTATTTCCTGAAAACAAGAAGATGAATCCTTCTATAACTCTTCTACCCATCTCTATAAATACATCATTCTCATCCATCATTGAGGTACGTTTTTACATACAATTTCAGCATATACTCTCTTTTTCCACTCTCTCTGACTTAAGTATCGGAGGGACGACGATGTCACACCTCGACGCCTTTGTTTCAGGTACTAGAAGATCTCGAACGTGCTCGTCCTCGGCCATCAAGCTCGAGAAATCAGCAGGTACGATTTTTGGTAGCATCAGGTAGAGATGTCAATGAGTGGAACATGCAACAATAGCCACGATAGCGACGTCAAACAAGTGATGTGCAAAACAAGAGAGGAATTATGGAAGAGAATGTGTAGAATGAGGAAAGGATTACGAAAGGGGAGAAGTGGAAAACGAATTAGGATGCACTGAGCAATGAAGAATTAAGAAAAAATCTCTTTTCATTTCCGCTCACAAACTTGGAGAACATACAATCTCTTTTAGCCCCTGTTTGAGCCAAATTATTATAGAATGAGAATGAAAAATATAGTTGTTATTGCCCACACAAGATAAAGAAAAATTGAATTTAAATGTTGATGTGATGGATAACGGTCATACTTTTCATTTTAATGAAATAATAATGTAGACAAATGGGGCCTTAATTTTAAAACGGTGCCTGGAATTGAGAAATAAAATCTAGTTTCGCACGGTTATGAAGATTTTTTGTTGTAGAGAAATAATTGTGAAAATATAATAAAAGATGGAGGACCAACATGATCATTTCACAAACAATGGGTAAGAAACCTTCAGAGAAATTTTCCGTTTGATTGCTACCCGCAGAAGAGTAGAATGGAAGGGGGAAGCAAGGAAAGAGCAGCCATGGCAGCAGTGGAAGAAGCAAAGAAAAGATGCAGTGCTCTTACACAGCGAATTATTCACTCGGAGAAACTCTCCAATTTATCATCGAAAACTACCCTTCTCAGATTAATCCAATCCGAGCTCTCTTTTCTTCGTCGCCTGTCTCGTCCCTTTTCTTCTGCCCCTCTCAGGTATAACAATCTTTTTTTTTTTTTTAACATTCTAATGATTGCCCATATGATGTGAAGATGTAAATATTTGCTTGAATTGGAACAATTTTTTCATGAGTTGAATTCATGGCAGTGTCAATATTGGGCATCTGGAGGCCATTGCGCACGTTCTTCAGCAGCCATTTGTAACTGGGGTATCGCGCGTTTGCAAGCCAGTTGTTTTGTCGCCTTCGAAAAGGATCTATGTTGATATAGTATGTAGTTTGAATGGAAACCCCGTGTGGTTTATTGTCTCGGATAGGAACCCCAGATATATTTTTTCGGACAGAAACGAGGCTTTAAAGATACGAATTCGATTACTTCTTGAGGCGGCAAACGAGTCCCCTGTAACGCTAAGGCCATCTTCTATCATCTTCTTCTTTGCTAATGGACTTGATGATGGTGATTGTCAGAAATTTAGGGATGAATTTGGAGCCACTGAATTAGAACTTGATTCATTTTCGTATGAAGAGTTACAATTAGAGGAAGACTGGACAAATGTGAATCTAATTGGAAGGTCATTCCCAAAGTCTTGTGTTCTTCAAATAAGGGTCGGAACAAATGGCTTTGGTATGAATGATAAACATCTTTTGGATTCTGCAGGGGAAGATATCCTATCATCTTGCAAGAAGAACATTGAGTCCTGTGATTTGAATTTAGGCATGTCTTTCTGTTCTCTTGTTTCTGGATTGAAATGCGGCTGCTGCTCTTTGAATTTGTATGTGGGACTTGAGGATGGGTCATCGAAGGAGTTGTTGGATGGGATTGGAGCCAAATTAGTTAATTTTGATACGACAGCAATGATAGCTATCGTGTCGGGAATCAGTAATGGAGGGACTGAGAAACTTTTGGCTAAACCAGAGAGCGAATTGAGGGGTCGATTTAAAGGCAACTATGAGTTCGTGATTGCACAGGTATGGTCTAAGGGAAACAAAGTTGTATTATTTCGAAGAAATCGTTTCTCATCTTCATAAAAAAAGCGTTCTTTTGTATTATTGTACTGTTTGCTTCTTAGGCAAAACCATTATGTTTATCTACATAGAATCCATCAATGGAAGCTGTTATTTGCAAACTCCTGCATTTAACATCCTCTAGACTTCCTGTCTACAGCATGATGCGGCCTGTGTGGGATTTAAAATTCATCTTCTCAAATTCACTAGTGAACCATCTTTCTAATATTGACTGGACAATGCATTAAGTTTGTTGTAGTTTCTAACTGTGTATAGACTATAGAGGAACATATGAAGTCCTTAGTCCTTCACATGTTGAATTTCAATTGATAAGTGAGTTTATTAGAAGAAAACTGGCCAGTTGAAAATACTCGTAGCTTTTTCTTGCTAGGCGTTCCTTATATATTCACGACTACCATTATTTATAAGCCGGCCATAACAAAATTGTAAACTAGAGCAATGTCATGCAACAATCATTGCTAAATGAATTTGAAAATAGAAATTAGCTTTTTATACCACACACTTACAGATTCTCAGTTTTCTGGAGCAAAATGACTAAATATGTGGGTATCTCTGCCAATGCCGTTACTCTCGTCTTTTACTGTTTTCAGCAGAGAAAATATTGTGACAAATCAGTGGCAATCTATTTTAGTTTAATACGAGTGGCTTAATTAAATCACTCAAAAGACTAAAAAAAAACTAAAAACTGAAACATTACTTAGAGTGCTGCTACCTGTGGTATATGATTGTTATTTTGAGTTTACAATTGATTTTAATTAATCTCACTCTCTTCTGTTGAGTTAATGTTTCTTTTCTAGCGACATAGAGCCTGTTTGGTAGGGCTTAAAATCCAATTAAAATTGAAAATATGATCGTTATTGGGTCTCATCCATCTAATAAAAGTCAACAATAACGACTATATTTTCAATTTTAATCTGATTTTAATCTCTATCACACACCCTCTGACTATACACTTTTCATTACGTAAAACATTATGAGCCTGTTTGGTACGGCTTAAAATCCAATTAAAATTGAAAATATGGCCGTTATTGGGTCCCACCCGTCTAATAAAAGTCAACAATAACGGCTATATTTTCAATTTTAATCTGATTTTAATTTCTACCACACACCCTCATAAAATAGTTCATTTGATATATTATCTTCAACAAAGATAAAGTTAAGGGAAATAATTGTTCTTTTTTTTTTTTAAAAGTGTTTTTTATTGTATCCTTCAGTATTACTGACTTCTGCTGTTACATTGTAGTCTAAACTTGTAAGATGGAATTTGTGTTCTCTCATTCTTGTATAGTGATCATGTGTGGCATATAAATTTAATGAATGTATAAATCTTGATGTCTTGCAAGGTCAACTCCGAAATCCAGAACCCGATCCATGAGGAACTGGATGGTGTAATATCAGGAAAGATAGGTATTATATGTCAAAGCGTTCATTCAGAATTTCAGGAGCTTATCTCAATGTGCGGTGGTCCTAATGAGATATCAAGAGCCAACCACTTTCTGAAGTTCCTCAAGTATGTTCCAACACCATTTTAAGTTTTTATTTTCTTCCTTTTAGTAGACATTGTCATTCCCATCCCTCCCAAAAAGGGAAGACTAAGGAACGAAAATTTCATATTTAAACTTGCAACTCTGAGAAGAAACACCCTTTCCCTGTATTGATGCGGGTAGAAAAATCGGAAAAGAAACAGTAATATCATTTCTTCAGTCACTGCCCCCAAATTGCCATTAACAGTGATGCTATAGTTATTGTTCCTTTAATCTGTATTTGTTAATTAGTAGCTTATAACTGGGACAGGGTAGTGCCTGATTGTCCTTCAACACGATTGATGAACCTTCCGACGACCAGAAAAATGGCCTTGAAAAACAAGGTAGTTTTTGGTACTGGGGACTACTGGCATGCTCCTACTGTAACTGCAAATATGGCGTTTGTCAGAGCTGTTTCGCAGACAGGGATGTCTCTGTTTGTAATAGAGCATAGACCACGGGCACTAGTTGGTGACTGAGTATGCAAATAGACATTCTTATAAGTTGGAAGAGCAGTAAACTGCGTCCCCACTGCTTCCTCCGTTGTATGTTTTGCAAGGAAATTATGGTCACTTGGTGCTAATGATTTACCATCCTCAAGGAATCATTTGTTTTTCTTGCGGGTTGATTGGATATATCCTTCCATTGCCTGGGTTATAACATGTTGCATATTTCCAGAGAAGTATGCTATAATTTTGACCAGCATTACCTACCTTCATTTATTTGTAAGATAGACTTTGTACTTTTTTCATGGGTGATAGTTTGGGGTTCGTTGAATAGTTTAGCTCTTCTGGAGTTGCAGCCAGAATGGAACTTGGTTTGTTACTGATTTTTATTGTTTTAGTTTTTCTTTGTTCTATGCATAGAAGTACTCCTTGTACCCTTCTTTTAAGGGGTACTAATAAAATTCCCCCTTATTTCTTTAAAATATAAACGGATCCTCAAGTCTTTCCCTCCTGGCGAATTGACAGATTTAGTTATATTAGTTTCTTTTGAAATAGATTCAACCAGGACTTAGTTTCAAGAATTTCAGGAAAACAAATTAGAAATGATACATTATTTAGCTTCTCAACATGCAGATACTCTGTGCAAGTAAACTGTTAATACTGAAATGGAAAAATTTGTATGCGCAAGACATTAAAAAGAAAAGATGGAAAGATGGTCAGAGCTTGAGTCCAAAATTGCAAGTACTGGCTGTGATGCTAATTATACTATTAGTCGACAGGCTATCAACGACCAACTTGCAGGTGCCTACGATCTTCACCTTCCTCAGTTTCAGAGTCTTAAGTTTGATGCTGACTGGCTCATTAATCTTGAGATCCAATGGAATTGTTCCAGTCTGTTGCTGCTCCTGTAATGCCTCCAGAAGAGTCCTCCCATATTGATTTTGGCCACTCAAGGCCACATTTAGCACTGTCTTATTCTGGTAACCTTGGTAGAATCTGGGAATTGATCCTTGGCACAGGTTTATGTTTTTGTACCAGACACTCAAATGGCTCCCTTTCTCGTAGTATATTCCGATATTCTTATTCGGGTTATAGGCAGTGATCTTCACGTTGAACCTCGCGTAGAGGCTTAAGTCGAAATTGAGTGTCAGATCTGATATTCTGAGATTGTCAACTGAGTATTTGGGAAGCTTGGGTTGAAATACTAGGTAAAGAATGCCAATAGTAGCTCCAATAATGATGAGTAGGAGAATGAGTAAGCTAATTGTCCAGCAGATGCATTTGCACAAACAGCTTCTCTTATTCTTAGGTGGTGGCGGCGGCGGCGGCGCGACTGGATAGGTAACGTTTCGTCTTATCGGAATATGATGCTGCCCCTGCCCTCGTGACTCACCTTTTTCTGATAGAAGAATAGAACCTAGAGGAGCCGAAGGGCGTGGAGGTGGAGCTTCTGGGCCGACCTCCACCGGATGAATTCTTTGGTGGTCTGCCATTGTTCTACCTCCTTTTCTGTATCGTAATTCTTCAATTTGAGTAGTTAATAACTTGTTGTAATGAACAAATCAAAGATTCAAACAATGTTGAATACAATACGTATTTATGTAAACGAGTATACTATGAAGTGGTTTGTTGTAACCATTCTTACCTAATAGCAACATAAATGCATGCAATGTGGAAGAAAGTAGGTCAGCTGCACGTAATTAACTTATTTTTGTAAAAGTGATTATCTCAATCAAACACCGTACACAAAATGAAATAGATCGAGTAAAAGAACCAATTTCTTTTCATTTAGACACGTGCATGATGTCTTTTGATGTTCTTTTTGGACCTATGGTTTTCTTTTGTTGACCTAACTAGTTTTTCTGTCAATTAAGGTGGAAATGTTGTATTGGTCACTCAAGTTGGGTGACATAGGATCTATAGGATTGAAAAATAAATGGCTGAATTTTTTTGGTTCGAAATGTGTCCCATCCCATGTGCTTAGTTTTCATTGGGTAGGCAGTGACTTCAACTCGTCAAAATTTATGAAGGGCGAAGGGGCATGCTTCTAAAACTCTTTTGTCTTTTTGTACTTTGGCATAATTCCTTTCGATAGATGAAATTTATATGAAAGGGCCTTCTTTCATTAATATTTGAGTAATAGATTAAAAAGAAAGTCGATAATGCCTATGCCACACGAACAGCTACACAGAGAATCCTTCTATGACTTGTCATTGTTGTCGAGTAGGAATGATGATAGGTCAAGTTTAGGATGAGGATCCCGTTCCCCGCTCCATCCCCCCTTATTCGAGGTCAGGACAGGGAACTCCAAGTTCCCGTTTGTGGCCCTGTTTATAATTATTTGTTTTTATTTTAAATGTCAATTATATTAATTAAGCTTAACAACAATATAATTATATTATTGTTATAAATTATTTTAAAAGTTACTGTACTATTTTTAACACAAACATGATAATAAAAAATAATTTTATTAGTCGAGATAGGTAAGGGAATGACTCTAAGCAAGGATTTTGACCCATCTCCCGTCCCGTCCCCCAGTTAAACGGGTAATTCCCGCCCTGTTCGAGATGGGTCCCCCTGTGGATCAGAGAATCCCCGCTCATTTCCATCCATAAGAAGGGATTATGTCTAATATAGAAGGGGAAAAAACAACTTGATTTTGAGACATGGGAGTTAAGAGTGGAAAGCAAATACAAGCAAATCTGACTGTAGACAACAATTTGATGGGAGAATACTTTATTTTAAGCCCAAAAAGGGAAAAAGTATATAAAAATAAAAATAAAAAATTGAATAGCTAGGAAATTTTCCCTCGAAAACTTTTGGATGAAATGATTCCCATACCATGCCCTTTGTCAAAATTTAAGAGAGGTTGAAGCATATACTGTTCGGCCGACATTTTTTAAACTCATTTTTCCACAGATTCATTTTCAACTACACATTCTCTCAATTAAAATAATTTCTTACGTGACTAACTTTTCCCTACTTTTAACCACATATTCTCCAAAGGAAATTACTTTTCACAAAATCTATTATCAAAAAATCTCTACCAAACTGAGGCACAATAAACTAAACATAGCTGACTAAACAAAACTATTTGGAAACTCAACAGTAACATTACAGCTGCAGTAATCATAAATTAAAACAGTTCCTGATAATTTAAGTCTGCCTTCACATACCAACGTCCAAGCTGCTAAATCAGACAAACCTACAAGTTGGTCTTGCATGATGCTTTGTTGTGCCCGAGTTGCTTGCACTTCGAACAAGTGACTGTCCTCTTATCTGGATCCTCTATTTTGATCTTTGCCTTGTGTTGTTGATCTGGTGATCGAGGGGGAGGAGGAAGCACATGCGTGGCGTCAGAATCAGTCTCTTCGGTTCCCACTGGTGCACCAATTTCAGGAATATGGTTTATAGACTCTGAATATGTCGACTTGTAAGCATCAATGCTGAAGTGTCTTGGACAATAATCGTACACACTCTTCCCAGCAATATTGAAGGAAGCAATAGCATGCCGACATGGTAATCCACATTCTTTCCATTCTAGGCAAGTACAATCCCGTTTCTCAATATTCACTACGTGAGTAGATTCGTCATGAACCTCAAATAGAGTATCTGATGCCATAAACACTTGCAGATTTTCTGCTTTAAAAGCTTCGTCCTGGATCTTTTTCTCTTTAGATGGAGTGAGTTTTGTAGTCCATTTACTTGACTCTGTTTGACGAGTATTTATCATTTCACTCACCATGTATATTAGGCTTTCTATCTTCTGCATTATAGTTGATTCCCGTATTTCCTCCATCAGTTTAGCATATGGTTCTGCTACATTTTGTGTGATATGGTTATATGGCTCACCTTTGAATAGCGAACTTGTCCACTGCTCCGGCTCAATTTGAATAACCCAATCATAAGCATTTGGAGAAATCTCTCTAATCTGCTCGGTAAACTTTTTGAAAAAATTGAGTCGAGCTGCATGTCCAGCAGCTAGAAACAGTCCAGGTAAAGCACCTCGCCCTTCCCCATTGAATGGCCCCTTCGAGTTTCTCCTGAAACTTTCTACAAGGTGGTACATAGAATAACCATGATGAGCATTCTCAAATACCTTTAGCACCGACTCCTTTAATCCCATCTCTCTATCTGAGACAAAAGTTATGGGTTGTGATGTCGATATTGCACATTTTAGTTGCTCCAGAAACCAATGCCAGTTATCGTCATTTTCAACATCGACTATTCCAAATGCAACAGGGAAGGAACCGTCATCTGCATCAACTGCAGTAGCTGTTAACAAACTTTCTTGGTGCTTCGATCTCAGAGAAGTAGCATCGAGAAAAAGAACGGGACGGCAACCATTCTGGAAACCATTTATACAGGAAAGAAATGAGATGAAAAGGCATTTAAGTCTTTTCTCATCATCAGTGATCAGCTTGGCAAAACTACCAGGATTTGTCTGCACCACCTTCTCGCAGATCCAAGGCAATCGATTGTATGACTCTTTATATGAACCCTGAAGTTGCTCCCTGGCATACTCAATTCCACGCCAAACTTGTGTGTAACTCAATTCAATTCCAAAGTCCCTTGAAATGCTCTTAGCAATTTCCCTGGGTTTCTGATGTGGGGAATTTCGTAATTTGTCCTTTATAATATTTACTAACCAATTCTTGGATGGATGAGCATTCTTCCAAGATTCCCCTCCACATGTATGTGTATTGTCAAACTTTTTTATCCTAAATGACTCCTCAGCAGGAACCCAAGATGCATGAATTTTCCAAGAACAGCCCTCTGCAATACATATGCCGCTCACACGATTAGCGTCATTCTTTTTCAATTTGTAAACAAAGCGGTGAGCAACAGCATACTTCTGCAGTGCCTCCCGAAATTCTTTCACACTTTTGAAATCCTGTCCCACACCAGTAATACAATCTTTCCATTCAGCAACTACTTTCTCTGGCAAATCATCATCATAGAAAGCAATAGCTGAGACACTATCATCACTTACAGCAACAGTACTTTTATTTTGGTTCTTCCTTTTCCGCGATCTTCTTTCTACGTCATTATCACCAACTGCAACCACCATTGGACCGTGTGCACCACTCTTCCACGAGGCAGTGCGCCTCCGCTTTTTAACCGCATCTGCTGGGCTATTATTTGTATCAAAGGCAGTTGGGCTTGGAGAATTTATGTCAAAAGGAACAGATACACGCGGCTTATAATCAGAATCGTAACCAGAATCATGTTCAGAAGATGGAGATGAGGCAGTCGATGCATGACTGCCGCTTGAACCGTCAGCATCAGATGCTGCAGCAGAACCAGTAGGAGCATGAAGAGGAGCATAAGCATCAAGTTCAGCAATAGCATGGGCAGAGAGAGGTTCAACATCAAGGGCAACTGTATTGATAGAAGTTGAGGGTGCGCCAACATGATTTACGGTCTCTGCCAGTTTTATAACATTTTCCCTGCAAGTGGAATTCTTGTATTTACACGCAGGCATGTCAAAAAATATTTTTCCCAGCCAAGTGCCAGTAACCAATCACCACATCATGGAACAGATTTCACTATCAAAGTGTAGTATAATGTAGGGTGTTTGCCAACATTTTTCTACTGAAATCTTCTCTAAGGTGGTGTGCAGTGGCTGGCAAGAGGCTGGAATCACAAGAGAACTCGGACTGACAACAAAATAAATGTGTGGAAGTACTTGATAAACAAGATTACAACTCAGATTTATACCTGCTAGCATGTATTTTGATGGCATCACGGTCAAATCCTTCTTTACCATTGACAAAAACATCGGCAGTCACTGAATGCCCATGAAAATCAATCATTCTTTTCAAGTCTTTGTCATTTCTCAAAGTGATGAGATTCCTCCTGTTTCCTGGGAGAAAGTACTTGATTGAAATTGTTCGGTGATCGAAATTAGACATTTCAGCCAATTTCATTATCAGATCTTCAAAAGAAGTATCTTGATTTATATTCACAGCATTTGCCTCTCCTCCCTCGTATGATAAGGTCCCATCATCATTGGTAATAAACTCACCACCAGACTGGCAAATCAATATAAGCTTCCCCTTTGTCATGAAAGTATCTTCAGCAGATAAAGTAAAGAATCAGAAAAGGAAAAAAGATATCACCTCCAGTTTTTGTACTTCTAAAAGATTTATTAAGGTTTTTATTTCTTTCCAATTCAAATAAGCAGTGACTTTTCCTCTTCATCCATTTTCGAGGTATGTGCAGACAAGAAGTTGGCGAAAGAAATTATAAATCTTAATGATTTCCCAAAACTATCAGAAGTAACATTAGAAGCAGATGTCCAATACAATGCCTATTTGTGGATCCCTATCGAAATTGGTTACTGTGACTTAAATGGTGAGTATGTAAAGATGTCAGTTAATCATTAAGAAGATATCAATAGTCATTCTTTAGGTTGCCACCAAGTTCATTTCTCATTCCCAGTATAACTTTTGGATATTAAAAAAAATCAGAAACATATCCAAGGCGACACAAGAACAATTACTTATCTCAACAGTAGGCATGATACAATCGATAAGGGGAAAAAAAAAAAAAAAACAAATATAAAGACCGATGGAGTTATTCGATAGAGTAATTGCTATTCATCATTAGTAGAAATGATCGCATTCTAGGTGATAGTTGGCCCCTTAATTTATTTCCAATGCATTAAAATGCAAAAATTACAAATACATTGGACAATGAATCAGGAGCCAAACTGATAATCATTTATAATGATGAATAGCATTGCTCTATTCCATATTATGGATTATTCTTTGAAGTATAATAAAGAAATAAGTGATGCCTGAATGCTTTTTCGGGGATAACTAATAAGTTTGTTTATTAGTGATAAAAATTGAGGGAGAACATGTCTAAATATAGTGGAAGAAAATCTGGAATTGCTGGAATTATAGATAAACAAATAAGGAGTAATAGTAAAGACGAAATGGGGAGTTGAGTGAGAATGGATTACCCATATAAGGGTTGAGCAAAATCACACAAAGTTAGTATTATAGATCTAAAAGGCTTCTACAATAACTAGGATTTCGAATAGGAAAACTGTTAATTAAATAATTTTAAGACTACTCCTATATGGCTAAGCCCTCATTTGGCTGAACTTATAAATTATTTATAAATAGTCAAACATTATTTTCAACACCACATTCCAATGGACCCACAAGTACTATCAAATTATCCATTGCTCATTTTTATATATTTATAAATTAAACCGTTTATAAATTCTTCACATATGGAGGCTAAGAATTTCAAATAAAACTGAAATAGCAGCAAAAATCCGAACTGAAGATTCATGGATAAAATGAATGCAGATCTGGAAATTTACCAAAAAAATAATAGGAGAATTTGAAGACTCTAAAAACATGATATCTCCTAAATAATAAAATTCTAGCTGTTTTATTGACATGAAACTTGGCTTAGCTTTCAGCCTGAGCATAATAAAATTGAGGGAGGATAAGTTTTACAAGTCCTATAGGACTAAGTACTTCAACTATTTAAAAGATTACTGCAGAAACAAGGCATAAGTTTCATCTTAAGATTCATAAAATTGATCCAAAGTCTTGTGTAGGTAAAAATTAAAATGAGCTCTTTCATTTATGTTCTGCGCTCGGGTGTGCTATAATGATTTGTATATTTACATCTTCTTTTTTATTTTGAAGTCTCTTTCGACGATGGGTTTGTCAAAATGCAAATATATTCATTTACTGAAGTGTTTTGTCATTTTTTCCATTCCGTATTGGTTACCTAGTTTTCCTCGGTGTGTTTCCCTGGAGAATATTATCATTTCATAAAGCAAAGCTCTTGATATCCACTTTTGTTATCATTTTAAGTGGTGCTTCCATGCAATATGCTATTCAAGCTTTAACTTCTGTACTAGATAAAACACAGGTAGCTGTTTTATCTGATACTACTTTTACTTGCACTCTATGCAGTATTACTTGACGTCAGGTGGATGCAAGTATGGAAAGGCTTGTAAATACTATCATGGCACGGGCAAAGGCCCAATAACTGCCATTCCGGAGTTCAACTTTTTAGGCCTGCCAATTCGACTGGTATAGTTTCTTCGTGCGGTTCAAATTTCTCTTATGTATTCCTGATTTCCTGTTTAAAATTTCCTCCAGTGTAGGTTTGTTGTGGAATCAAATCCATAAATAGTTCCTCTAATCAGGTTAAAACTAGGCGATGATTTTCAACCAAAAAATAAACATTTGGATATAACTGTTTTGTATAGACAAGAAACAAGAATCTAGCCTTGTTTGGCTATCAGGCTATGAGTATGTTTGGGAGTAACTTGTGGGATTTTCTTATAAGCCCACAAAGTGTGGGACCCACACTTTGCGTGGCTTATAAGATGGCGTAAATAGGGGAACCCCAACTTATGGCATCTTATGAGCCACAAATAGTGTGCATCCCACACTTGTGTGGCTTATAAGAAATCCCATAAGTTGCTCCATGACAAGCTCCATAATATTAAACCTAATTCCTAATTTAAATCTAGTAGTTTGAACAAATATAGATACACAAAAAATGTATTTGTCTCTAAGAAAAAAGATTCACAAGCAATAAGAGCTGTAGAAACAATTTTTGGAATAAATTGAAATGCAGATTTTTATTTATTCTCAATGGCAGCAGTACTGCAATAGCAACAAACTAAAGCTTATTCCCAATAAATTTGGTATAATCTACATGAATTCTTTTAGCCTATTTGACCACTACCTTTAATAGTTTCCATAATTCAAAATTCTAATTAGTGAGTTAAAAATCTTTTAGTCTGTTCAAAATACAAAAAGATTTTTTCGTCACAGGGAGAAAAAAAGTGTCCCTACTACATGCGCAATGGGTCCTGCAAGTATGGTTCAAACTGCAGGTTTCATCATCCCGAACCTACTGCTGAGCCTGGAGTTGACCACCCTTCTGGATATGGTAATGGGGGATCTCTTCCACCACAAGGTTTTTTCTCGTCATCCACCTCTTCTTGGTCTTCGCCAAGGGCATTAAATGAGACTGCTTCTGGTGTACCATTAATGCTTCCTGCAACTCAAGTCATACCTTCTCCAAATCCAGAATGGAATGGATATGAGGTAATTTTTCACTGTTTACATTATGGATAGTTGTTGTTGATACTGCACTCTTAATTCTTTGCGCAAATTAAGTAGCTCCAATCATTCCATAGGCATCATTTTCAGAGATTAGTAAAAAAAACATTGATTGTTATAGGATCTCAGTAGAACATGTTAGAGTAGACCAAAATTAACACGATGTATTGTGGTTGCAAAAGATCTAGTTGCATATCTTCCATTTTAAGTAGTAATGAAAACCAAACAGAATAAAGAAAAAGATTCATGACTCCAAATTTATTGGGAATAAGGCTTAGCTTATATATGTCCCGATGCTTATTTGAACTGCGATTAGATTACGTATTCAGTTGACGTAATGAAACAATATTTAACCTTTGAGATTTGATTGTTAAATGTGATACACAGTCACTTGTAAGTGATGCTTTCTTTCTGTCATTTACCACTATTCTCCTGATGCCACACTATTCGACACAGTTTACTGGCTAAAGAAGTTGTCAGTTTGGTTAATTTCACTTCAAATTGTGACTTATCGGATACATGTTTCTTCTGCTCTGCTCTGATCTGTTCCTTTTCTTTTTGGGTTAATTGAGGCTGCAAACTGCCCATCATCAGAGAGGAGCTTACCTACACCTCCAGCTTTTTCCATGAACAAGTTACTGAGTAATACGAACTTGACATTTCGCCACCAACAGGAGATGGTAATCGAAGAATATCCAGAGCGCCCTGGGGAACCAGAATGCAGTTTCTTCTTGAAAACTGGAGATTGCAAATATAAGTCAAATTGCAAATTTCACCATCCAAAGAAACGCATCTCAAAGCCAAAGACAAACCCGTGTGCTCTAAATGACAAAGGCCTTCCCCTCAGACCTGTAAGTTTATTTGTCTACAAATTCATGGACTATGTCATTACAATCTTTTTTTATGTGAAGTATGGCCCTTTATTATACAGTGTCTTAGACTTATTTCAAAGATCAGCTTTAACTACTGAGCTAATTGTGCATAAAAGCACTCTTAACCCCGTTTTGCATAATGAAGGATCAGCCCATCTGTACAAACTACTACCGATTTGGAATTTGCAAGTATGGACCCGGTTGCAAATTCGATCATCCAGCTAACTTCGCTACCTCACAGCCACCACCTTATGATCGGCCTCCATTCAACTCTCAAACTCCTGATGGAGCAGGAATCATCACAATGAAAGGGAGTGGAAGTGGAAGTGGGTCTTCAATGTAGCAATCTAAGATTATCGTTACTTCTCTTCTATAGGTTAAAATCACCAGGAATTAAACTAACTAAAGATCAAAGTTTCTGCTTGATTTTGGTATTTATCTGAACCACAGCAGTTAAGAGACCTGACTTTCATGTTTTATATTTGTTGTGTTATTGAAAGCTCAAGCAGAGGATAGAAGTAATATATATGTTATGCACTTTGTAGGATTACAATATAGAATGCTATGTTTCTGTGGCTGATTTCCTCTATTTTATTTTTTTCCGTCTCTTGAATGTTTGGTACCAATACTGAGCTCCTGTTTATCATCCATTTTTTCGAAACTCTTTTTATTCTCAACTCATTATCAACCACATCTTTACCCAATGAAATATTTTGCACGTGAATTCAACTTTTTTTTCGTACTTTTCATCCTCGTTCTCCAAAAAATCACTGTTCCAAAATTCATTCC
>CAIGRO010154905.1:0-10021 GCA_903798355.1 Fraxinus baroniana | reverse complement strand
AAAAAAAATGTTTACACAATATTTATAGATATTTTGCTTATTTATGGAAATAGACATAAATAAAATGACATAAATCTATATTATATTAAATATCGTATCAAAAATCAGTTTTATAATGATTATATCCTCACTACAATTCAATTATTTCAATAATACATTATTTTTCGTTTTTTAATGTATACTTAACTATTCTAATAATATCTTATTTTTCTTTTTTCAATATGTATTTAATTTATTTAATCATTTGAACCATTTGAACAATATTATCATGGATTATTTTATCAACTATTTAGTTACGATCAATGTATATTTAGCATATTCATTCGACTTGATTGGATAGAAAATTAAATTCATTTAAAAAAAAATTGGAACAAAAGATGAATATTTTGAGAATGTTTCCAATTGATTTATTCAATGAATGTTAAGATATAAATGAAGTAAATAGAGGGACATAATGCATATCTATAATAAATAATACCAATTGATATATTCAACACATATTAAGTAAAGATAAAGAGTATTCGTTGAATGTTCATTTCAGATCAAAATGGTAAATGAACAGACTATTCTAATTGACTTCCACAACTATTAAAATTGTCTTCACAAATTGATTTTTATTTCATGTGAATAATCAAATATGTTGTTTTATTTTCTAGCACATCAACTCATGGGTTTTAGCCAACTCTAGCATCTTAGAATCAAAGGTCATAAAAGACCTATTGACTTATGAAAATGAATGATCCATTAAAATGATGGTAATTCGAAAAAGTCTGGTTGAATCTTATTCCATCAACGGTGATAAATTTGATATTTTGAGGCTCATCCTAATTGACAAGTGATAATATGTCTAATAAGATGATTATTTATTTCTTAATTACATTATATGCGAAAAGTAACACCTACAGGCATATAAAATTCAAGCCATGTTATTAAACATAAAAAATTATTTAATAGAGATTCTCATTGAATAAAAAGTTCATCACACAAACAATTTGTAATATCACATCAAGTAAGAATCATTTTTTAGCAACTTTATCTTTACAACGATTTAGTTATTTCAATAATATATTGTTTTTTGTTCTTTAATATGTATTTAATTTTTTCAATAATATCTTATATTTAATTTTTTTAATATGTATTTAATTTATATAATCATTTGAACTACTCGAGCAATATTATCATTAATATGATGAATGTACATTCTACACATTTTTACCTTACTTTTCGTTTTTCAATACGTATTTGATCTATTTAACCATTTGAACAATATTATCATAGATTATTTTGTTAATTATTGAGTTATGATCAATACATATTTGACATATTCATTCAACTTGATTGCCCAGTAAATTAAATTCATTAAAACAAGTTTGGAACAAATGATGAATATTTTGAGAATTTCTTCAAATTGATTTATTCAATTAATGTTAAGATATAGAGGAAGTAAATAGGGAGACATAATGCATATTTATAATAAATAATTTCAATGCATATATTCAATGCATATTAAGTGAAGATGAAGAAATGATGGTATTCGTTGAATATTGTGGACTATTCTAATTGATTATCTCAACTATTTAAATTGTTTTCACAAATTGATTTTTATTTCATTTAAATCATCAATTTTTTTTTATCACATCAACAGATAGGTTTTAGCCGAATTGAGGTTGCTCCAGCGTCATAAAATCGAACGTTATAAGACACTTATCAACATATGAAAATGAATGGTTCATTAAAGTGAAAGTAGTTCAAAAGAGTTAAGTTGAATCTTATTCCAACAATGCTGGTAAATTTGATATTTTGAGGCTCGTCCTAATTGAAATGAGGTAATACGTCTAAGACAATAACTATTCATTTTGTAATTGCATTATATATGAGAAGTAACATAGTATTTGACTTCTTTGTAGGGATATAAAATTCAAGCCATGTTATTAAAAATAAAAAATGATTTAATAGAGATATTCTCATTGAATAAAAAGTTCATACCACATAAACAATTTGTATTTATATTCACGTATCTTCAAATATTATTTGTTTAGCACCTATAAAACATTTCAAAATTGCAAGTTCAACTATGTCTAGTAATTACATAGTTGTGAAGCAAGGAAAATCCCTTCCACCCATTCAAAATTTTGGGGGTAAAAGAGTATTAAAAAAGTAGATTGATTTTGAACTTGTTTTCTTTTTCTTCTAAGAGATGGTTCCTGCTAAGGATATTAGAAGATTGTAACCATAAATTTCAATGCACGAATCTTTCTCTCAAGATTCTTTCCTTTTTTAAACTTCTCCTAGCTTTTACGAAACCACTTCCAGCCAAAGTTGATCAAGCATATATTCAAAATTAAGAAAAATAACTCAATATATAACTGTTTGTAATAAAGAAGGGAGAAACAAAATGTAAAACTTAGTTGTAATAGAACAAACATTGGAGTACCCAACTACAGAACAAGTTATGAAGCCTTGTTCCTTTGTAATTGTTGTGCCCAAGCTACAAGTGAATCCCTACAATTATACCATTCAAGTGATACAAGAGTTTGACAACTTCAAGATCAGGCATTGAACCGAGAATCGTGCATATTTTTCCAAGGAAACTTGCAACAATAATTCTGTGGTGCCATTGATAGGAGTTCTTTACAAAGTTTTACAATCTCTTTCCTGAATTTTTCCATCTCAGAAGGCCCCAGCATTTTTCAAACAAATCAATTCCGTCTTTCATCCTTATTTAGAAAGTTGATGTGATGAAGATGACAACAACGGCTAGCATAAACAGCGATGTTTAGTCTACTAGTTAACAAGATTCTACTTCCAAGTTATTTTTACATGTTTCAAATCGTCTGGAACCTTGATATTCCATATATCATCCATTACAATGAGATATCTCCTTTCCTTTAGTGATGTTTTTAGTCTACTAGTTAACAAGATTCTCCACCATGTTATTTGTATCATTATTTCATATCATTTCAGATTGAATATTCCACACATCATCCATTACAACAAGATACCTCCTTCCATGTTTCCTGAGCTCTTAGTTAACCAGATTCTAATCCTATATCGTTCATAGGACAGGAGACCTCGATATTCCACACATCATCCATTACAACAAGATACCTCCTTCCATGTTTCCTGAGCTCTTAGTTAACCAAATTCTAATCCTATATCGTTCATAGGACAGGAAACCTCGATATTCCACACATCATCCATGATAATAAGATATCTCCTTCCCTTTAGAGATATTTTCTAATCCACTAGTTTGCAAAATTCTACTTCAACATCATTCTTAAATAACTGTTTAGTATCATCATGCCACCTAGTATTTCCATATATCATCCATCATAATACAATTTTGAGATATTGTTGTCCATGTATGAATGTTAAATGATCCAAAACAAGTTCATGATCGTAATTTCTAATACATAAACTGTCTTACCGAGTCCTTCCATTCCAACTATAGAGATTGGATCAGGTTCCAAGACTTGATCTCCATGGAATCAGCATCAAGATCCACCCTAATGATCTCATCTTTGGGTGCAGTTTTTGAGGAATCAGCAAGCGATACAGTCTGATATATCTCTGTTGTTTTCATCGCCAAAATTCCATTGTTTTCACTGCTTATTTGTGAAGAACTTCCAAGCAAAACTTTCAAGGAACTAAAAGGGTTTCAAATAGGGATGTGATTTGTTGTTTCTTCTAGATCTCAAATATATTGATAATCTGGAAAGCAAATTGCAATTTCTTAAAGGGATAACAGGCTGGATTTGCACAAATAACAAGTTGACTCATTTAACGAAGCTATTCATTTTGTTATCTAATGGTCAGATCTCCAAGAAGACTTTAGAAACCATATATGTCATAAGAGGGCCCCTTGAAACCGCGTGCTAATCCTCTTTTTTAATTCCTCCCCCAACTGTTTAGACGTTTTTTTTTTTGGGTACTATTCGTTTGGATTCTTGCAAATATGAAGTTATAAAAAATTGTGCACATTTCTAGAATCAACCTTTTTTAAAGAATTCTAGACTAATTTGGGAAACAATAAAAGTTTAGGGGCTGATTTTTGTATAAGAAACTCTGGAATTTCTTAAAGACCAAGTAAAATTAAATAATAATAAAAATCAGAAAATTCTGGAGTTGATTCCACCGACCTTGCTTGCTTTAAATAGGTGGTTTGCCTTGAATTGTAGGGTGCAATTGGAAGAGAAAAGTGTCCGACCATTGTATGAAAAAAAATTCCATCAACTTGGTAAAATTCTATTTCCAATAAATTACATTTTCCTCCCATCACTATCTTGTTCAATTAAAATTACTCTATACTATTACTATCTTGTTCAATTAAAATTACTCCATACTATTTTTATCCTACAAAATCTACTCCACATAAAACCCACTAAACAATTTATTTCCCCTACCCGCTTTATATAATTAAAAAAAAAAAGCCATTAGTGGTATCAGAGCTTCGTTCGATATCTATGGGCCAACACTTTCCACTCATCAATTCCAATCCAAAATTTTAATGGAGTAAAATAAAGATTTATTTTGTGCGCAAAATTCATGAGATGTCAATGATGGGCATACTAATCGACCGAGATGACATTTCCACTATAACTATCGCACAAAAGAAGGAACTTAAACAAAATAAAATAAAATAAAAACCCTCTAGCTCTACTTGCCCTACAAATGAGCCCGACAGACACATATTTTTCGAGAATTAACAGCAAAAGAAGTTTGGGATAAACTAGAGGAGTTCTACGACAATGATAAGGTACATACTTGCAATCTTCAAACTTTAAGGAGGAAATTTGAAATCTAAAAACGAAAGATTCTGAAATCGCAGAAAATTATTATTCAAGAACAGATGAAATTGTTAATAAACTAAGAAATTATGGAGATGATGTTCGTGAAAAGAAAGTTGTTGAAAGAATTTTAATTACTTGTACATCAAATATGATCAAATTATTGTAGCTATTGAGGAGTCCAAAGATATAGATAAATTAAAAGCTGCAAAATTAATGGTTTCACTAGAAATCTATTAAAGAAATTAGAAAGGCGCGATGAAATTGACACAAATGACGCTCTTCAATCCAAACTTAATATGTGGTTTCAGAAATCTAAAGAAAATGGGAGAAAATTTAAAGAAAATTCTAAAAACGAAGAAACTCAAGCTAAGGAAATTAATAATAGCGGTAAGTATTCTTCATGTGCCATTTTTAAAAGAAAAAAATCATTTGAAAAACGATTGTAGGTTTAAAGGAAAACAACAGTGTTGTAGCTGTAAAAAATTTGGGCACAAAGAAAAAATTTGTAATTTAAAAAATAAAATAAAAAAATCATCAAGCCAATTTCTTTGAAGAGCGGGACATAGAGGGAAGTCTATTTTATGCCTCTAGCAAGGATACATCTAAAGAAAAACTAGATATGTGGTATCTAGATAGTGGATACAGTAATCATATGACGAAAGATGAAAATATTTTTTGTAATTTTGATAAAATCAAGGCAAAAATAAAAATTGGCAATGGAGATTTTATGGAGGCAACACACAAATGCACTATTGCCATTGATACAAAAATGGCAAGAGATTCATCAATGATGTTCTCTCGATTCCTACAATAAATCAAGACCTACTAAGTGTGTCACAATGAAGAAAGGATACAGATTACATTTTGAAGAAAATTTTTGCACGATCTACAACAAGAAAGATAAATTCCTTATAATTGTAAAAGTTAAAAAGTGGGAGAATAGATAATTTCAAATTCATTGGAGATACGTGAACAATGCGACAATGACAATGCAAGTAGATGAGTCGTGGTTGCGGCACATAAGATTTGGACACTTCCACTTCCACGTGTTGAAGATCCTATAGCAAAAGAGCATGAAAAGAGATGTACCAGTTATAGAGGAGATTAATGAAGTTTGCGAAGGATGTTTGCTCAGGAGACAATATCGTTTACCATTTTCGTTCAAAAAATCTTGGAGAGCCAAAGAGCCTTTGGAGCTAATACATACAGATTTATAAGGTCTTATGAGTACTCCATCACATGAGCAAATGGGTACTTTATTCTCTTCATAGATAGTTACACTAGAATGATATGGATATACTTTTTGCAAAGTGGGTACACTAGAAATCGTAAATCTTCTTAATTTTCAAAAAGTTCTAAAGCTATTTAGAAAAAGCAAAGTAGTCACAATATCAAGACGGTCAGAAGTATTTACTTAAATAAAACACATCTAATTAATTCAACAAGTTCTGTGAAGATAAAGAAATGGAGCATCAACTTATTGTTGGATATCCACTAGAATAAAATGACGTATCGAAAGAAAGAACAGAATTGCAATGGAGATGGAGAAGGCTAGAGCTATGCTAATGGAGAAAAGTCTTCCAAAAACATTATGGGCAGAAGCAATAAGCACCAGCCTACCTACTAAATTGATGTCCAACCACAGTTGTTTAAGATAAAACACCAGTAGAAGCGTGGAGTAAACAAAAACCATCGGTAAAGCATCTCAAAGTTTTTGGCTGCATCTGCTATACATACATTCCACAAGAAAAAAAAATGCAGACTAGATGAAAAAATGAACCTTTCTAGGCTATAGACCTCAATCAAAAAGGATATCGAGTCTATAAAGAAAATAATTATAAGTCGAAACAATATGTTTGACGAAAATGCCGCTACAACTGAAAGACAGGCGAAGTTGAAATACAAGATTCTTGGCCATTTTTATTGCATACATGTTGTCATGGTAAATCTCTGTAACTTCATCGCATGGCTCTCTCATATCTTCAAGTATGTGTTTTAGACATATAGCTTGACTTGTTGTCATTACTGCTGCAATGTACTCTACTTCAGCTGATAATTGTGCAACTGTTGCTCGTTTCTTTAATACCAAGAGAATATCCATGAACCTAGTACGAATGTATAGCTTGGTGCACTTTTGATATTGTCCACTGATCCCGACCCAGTTACTATCAGTATACCTGAGTAGTTTGAGTCAGGGTAGATCGATGTAATGTAACATATTCTTTTGTTCCTTGTAGTTATCTTAGTATCCACTTTGCTGCTCCGAGTGGACTTGACTTGGACTCTATATTAATCTTGAAAGTAGGCTAGTTGCATACATTATCTCAGGTTGTGTAGCTATGAGATAGAAAAGTAAACATCCAATTAGACTTCAAAATTGAGAGTTGTCTTCTTTTGGAGTACTGTTTTCTTTTTTAAGTGATTTGTTGCTATCTAGAGGTGTTGCTATAGCCTGCAACCTTTCATCTTGAACTTCTTTATATGACTAGTGATATACTTCTTTTGAGCAATGAAGATCGTATCTTCAGATTAAGTTAGCTCGATCCTAGGAAAGTAGTGCATCAATCCCAAATTATCCATCTTGAACATTTCATCATTTCTTCCTTGAATATCTAGATCATCTTTTCATCGTTCCCTGTATAATTAAGATCATCAACATATACAGAGATAATGAGTATACTGTTTTTACCTTGATTTTTTTATGTAAAAAGTTAGTTCACTTTTCCTTTTCCTACATCTTTGCTCGATGAAGTTAGTGTCTATTCTATTGTACCAACCTCATGGAGCTTGCTTTAATCCATACAGTGCATCTTTTGTAACTTGTACTATGAACTCTTACGATTTTTTTACATAAAGTTCTTCTTCAAGATAGCTATTAGGAAATGTCAATTTGACGTCTAGCTGCTAAATCCTCCATTTGCTCTGTACAGCTAGAACAATCAACGCCCTTATAGTGTCAAGAAATGCAACTGGAGCAAATGTCTTAGTATAGTCGATTCCAAACTATTGTGAATATCCTTTAGCGACTAGTCTTGCTTTGTGTTTTTGGATTAAGCCATCAGCATTAAGTTTTATCTTAGAGACCTACTTAACTCCTATGACTTCTTTGTCTTAAGGAAGATCTACAAGCTCCAAAGTGTCGTTTTTCTCGATCATTTTTATTTCTTCGTTCATAGCATTTGTCCATTCCACTGTCTTGAAGCTGCTTTGTAACTTTCAGGTTCTATGATCATTAGATTGCATGTTTGATATATTTTTGATAAACGTCGTGTTTTTCTTGGTGATGTTTCTAGTAAGTCAGCTGGTTCTTCTATCGTTGCTTGTTGTGGTGACTCTGGTTGGTTGTTCTCCTCGACGTCAATCTGGTTTTTCTAGTTATGATAGGATGCTGACATTTTTTTCTTTAAACTTGGCTAATCTCTCAATTGTAGGCGGCATCTTCATCAAACTTAACGTCCCAACTTATAATTAGTTTATGTGTTCTTAAGTTATAGACTTAATAGCCTTTTGATTGAGAACTATAGCATAGGAAGATTCTTTTCTCCGTCTTTTCATCTAGCCTACCTCTTTTTCTTGTAGAATGTGTGTGTAGTAAATGCAGCCAAAAACTCAGAGATATTTTGCCGATGGTTTTCATCCACTCCATGTTTACACTGCTTTGGTCGAACATCGATTTAGTAGGTACACTGTGATGCTTACTGCTTCTTCCTAGAACCTTTTTGGAAGATTTTTCTATATTAGCATAGCTCTAGCCGTCTCTATTACAGTTCCGTTATTTCTTTTTAACATACCATTTTATTTTCGTGTGTATACAATAGTGAGTTGATGCTCCATTCCTTCATCTTCACAGAACTCGTTGAATTAATTAGAAGTGTATTATTTGCCACTATCACTTCTTATCGTCTTGATATTAGACTACTTTGCTTTTCAACATAGCTTTTGAAATTTTCAAAAATTTCAAAAACTTGAGATTTCTCACATAAAAAGTATACATGTGTCATTCTAGTATAATCATCTATGAAGAGAATGAAGTATCTGTTTTTCTCCTGTGTACTCATTGGAGCGCATACATCTGTATGTATCAACTCCAACGGCTCTTTGGCTCTCCAAGATTTTCTGGACGGAAATGGTTAACGATGTTGTTTCCCGAGCAAACATCCTTAGCAAACTTTATTAATCTTCTTTATGAGTAGTAGATCACTCATTATGCTCCTTTGCTCCAGGATCTTCAACCCGTGGAAGTGGAAGTGTCCAAATCTTCTATGCCACAACCACGACTTATCTACTTGCACTGTCATTGCCACATTGTTCACGTATCCCCAGTGAATTGGAAATTATCTATTCTCCCACTTTTTAACTTTTACAATTATAAGGAATTTATCTTTCTTGTCATAGATCGTGCAAAAATATCTTGTAAAATATAAAATGTATCATTTTTCCATTATGTGACCCACACTTATAGGTTTCGATATATTGTAGGGACCAAGTAAACATCGTTGATGTATCTCTTGCCAGTTTTTGTATCAATTACAATAGTGCATTTTCATGTTGCCTCCATAAAACCACAATTACCACTTTTGATTTTTGCCTAGATTTTATAAAGATTATAGATAAAGAACCAAAGGAAGATAGAGTAGGGATGGGCTCTCAAGGGAAAAGTCTCGACATATGCACCTTAAAAATTGAAAGGTAAATTTTGTAAAATTCATTATAGCAGGGACCATGACATGGAAAAATGCTTTGAGGTAATCATGATGGCAAAGCAGCAAAGTCAGGCAAGATGCATAAGAGTTTCAAAGGCTGAAAGCCCCCATACTCAAGCGAGATAGGACGAGGCCACAGAGGTAAGTCAAGGCATGCGAACTCATTGTAAGCACCGGCAGGCAACCCATACTATCTATCCATACTATAATTGGAGGTCCCTATGTTAACGAAAAAAAAATGAATGCGCACAGGAATTATGCCTGAGCTATTAAAAATCCAACACTGGAAAAATTTTGGATTCAAGGTAATCATCAAACTGCATCTATTTCAATTACATTTAATAGTAATGATGAGTAGGAAATCAAATATCCCTATTGTACTGCATTGATATTACTAGCTGTAATAGCCCGTAACAACCTAAGCCGCATGTTGGTGGATAATGGTAGCTCTGTAAATGTTTTGTTTCCCAGAGATTTTGACTAAATGCAAGTGTTGCAAAATAATCCCGCAAGCGTACGGGGTCGTTG
>CAIGRO010154886.1:0-27334 GCA_903798355.1 Fraxinus baroniana | reverse complement strand
ACAACCAAAAAAAAAAAAAAAAAGTAAAACAAAGCATTATTAAACATTTTATTTGAACCCAAACGTTGTAAAGTTGAAGAAAAGAAAAAATATGGGCTTTGTATGGTTATGTTTAAACATGAGTAGATTGCATGGGCGTGTGCAGATGAAAGCTAAGTAGAAGAAATTATTATGAAAATGAGTGAATGGAAAGTGATTACCATTAATACATTGTGGTGACGTTTGCCTTTATCACATTCACATGCCTTCTACTCTTTCACTAAAACATACCCTTTGCAGCTTCTCATCCTCCCAATAAACACATCTATTTTGGGCTTCCATTTTTCACCTGTGGTGGGGACGTCCCTCCATACTATTTGTTTACTTATGTTTGTCTACTAGTACAGCTTAATTTTCAATATGACTTATTATTAGCTATTGGATACATAAGAAAATATGATTTTGCCATTTGTACACTATTTCTTTTACACCAAGTCTGACATTGCCTTTGTTTTCAAAAAATTCTGGGTGGGAAAACTGTTTTTTTTTTTTTTCTAAAAAAAAAAAAAATTGGAGAATGATTGTGCACCAAGCATGATTAAAAAAAATATCTATTAAATTAGATGCGATGTTGAACATCCACGACAACACCTACAAGATCGGATTCCTTTTAGTTATTTGATTATATTATTTATATATGGATCTTAAGAAGTATATTTGGACTTCATTTTAATGTGGTTTTGGAAGAAAATGTTTTTGAAAATAGTGATTTTTTAAAAAAAAAATTATTGTGTGATTTAAAGATAAGAAAAAAGTTCTGAATTTACATGTAATATTATTTTATGGAAGAACGGTAGCTTAACTCAATTTGGATTCACAATTTGGTTTTCAGTTAACCGAGTCATTATATCTTGGATGAATGACTCTAACCTTACAAACTAGGACTTCTAAGTGAACAATAGGCGTGAAGCCATGAAGCCCTTGTGCCTTCGGACAAATTCCTTCATTTTTGAGTTCAAATGATTTAACTAGGGAATATGTAAACTCTAGATATTTATAGTAATATTCCATATATATATATCTTGCATTAGGGTTATTTCATAAGATTTGCACAATTATGAGTTTATTAATTTTAGGTTCGGGAATTCTTAACAAATCAACAGATATGAATAATTTTTTCTATATTCATATAAAGGTGGTGAAAAAAAATTTGATGTTAAAGAAATTTAATTTCGAAAAGAATAAAAACTACTCATTAAATTTTATTTGGATAGTTTTCCAGCTTGGCCAAACATGTCAAAAAATCAAAATCAAAATCAATCACTTACCATGATGAACCCTAATTTATTGGCCAAATATCAATTTCTATAAAGGGAAAGGCCATCATAACACTGACACCAAGAAGTTCATTGGGAAGAAGCAAAGGAACAGATATGTTGGAAACTGATATTATCCCTTCCATATGCACAGACCAAAATACCATTGCAATTATGACAAGCCAAAATGTACTAGGACCAGCAGTTTATCCTTCATTTATGCTACACAACAATATAATATACTGTGTAGTCTCTCTGTGTGTGTATGTATATATAATATATATCTTAAACAGAAAAAGAAATAGTCTTAAATGTTCCTCCATGATATGATATGAATTATCCTGTATTGTTCTTTTTCTTGATAGAAATTTAATGATTAGTAGCTAGGCAGACTGATTGAACTTGAGTTTAAATTTGAAGTACAGAAAAATCCTATGTAATTCATCACCTTTAATGCATTCATCATTGCCCTTTGATTCTTGGAAGAACGAGCCTTATCAGTGGAATCCAAATATTATAAAATATTAAGTAAAATTGGTGCTTATCTATGGGAAATCTTGCATAACTTACTTCTAACTCATAATGATTATCCACTTTTACCAGAAGTCGGGAGCTTTTCGTTGATCTTTTTAAATTAAAACCATTGAATTTGGAATACGGTGAAGTAGCTGCCAGCGGGTGTTGGAATGACTCATTTGATGGGTTCCGCAATGGCTCTAGAAATGATCTCCTATCCAGGATGGGTAGGATAAAACACTCTCATCGCTAACGTGACAACGCCACGTCAGTGGTGAGCAAGTCTATGAGATATTTGAATCTATTATTCTTTGAAGTAAACACATTAAGGAAAGATGTGATTGTTTTATCATAAAATCTATCTGATTAGATTTGGAGTATATATAGAACTTGCTAGGAGAGAGCAAAACATAATTTGCACTTTCGTCTGTAACATGGATTAAATACACTTGACCATATTAAGGAAGGAGTATTGTCTAGTGTTGTCTAATAGAATGACAATGTTGTTGGCAAGAACAGCAATTTAAGAGACAAATTCTGCTAAAATTAGGAGAATATTAGTACTAAATATAATTGTGTAATGGAAACTCAGACAGAACTTAATTTGATTGACAATATTAATGATGCAGTATCATGCATACACTTTCTCAAGATCCAACCTTAATTTCTTGATCTACATTTCATCTGTAGATTTCCTAGAAACTAGTGAGGAAAATGCTGGGAAATCCACAAGCAGCATCCCGGTAATCACAAAAATCAGAAGTCTTGTAATAAACATATTAAAATCAAATACCAGATAATCTATGGAAGTTCTATTCTAATTAGAGTAACCAAGCCTAAGCTCCAAGTCCAAATCCTCCTTTGCATGTTGGACTAAACCCCTGTTCAAATCCAGCTTAACCAACTCTTTTGCCTTCCAAATCCTAGGATCATTGCTTCTTGCAAATCCAGTTAGATCGTTGACCCGAAGCAAGGCTCCTTTCTTCAGATTCTTGTCCATATTCCCTTCCAGAAGACTTGCAACATCGTCTCGTTGCAAATGCTGATCAGTGGATGGAGCTGCTGATGAAGAAAAAGCAGAAAGAGAAGTATTACATTTCACATTATAAGGTGAAAATCTAGTTGCAGAGGATGCTGAAGAAAAACTAGGGTTAGGGTTTGAGTTTGGATATTCCCATGAAGGAGACAGTCTCATTCTAGCTCTATCTCTTCTGTGAACATTCATATGACCCCCAAGAGCCTGTGCAGATTTGAATTCTTTCTTGCAAAAGCTGCAATTGTAGTTCCTTTGAGGCCATAAAAATCCAAATGTAAGATCTTTCTCAAAGCTTAAATTTGCAGTATCCCATTTCCCCTTTAACCTCTCACAATCCCACTTCAACTTCTCCATGAATTTCTTTTCAAATCAACAAGAAAAAGGAGCCCAGTTCAAAAGGAAAACAATAACTACTCCTTTCAGAAAGGGAGGAAAAGATGCAGATCTCTGCCGGGGAAAAAAAAAAGTGATTGTGTGAAGGGTTGCTCTATCTGAAGTTGGAGTCAAGCTTGTAATAAGAGTGCATTATATAAGCGCTACTGTTCAGCAGTAAATTTTCTATTACTAAAATTGGAGATTGCTTAAACAGTAAGTGGGGTTCCATTTTTGCTAAATGCAGGTTAAATCTAGTGGATGGAATTATCAAGTAGCTATTGACAACCCATGCAGTGACATATAAAATTATTATTCATTAACTTTTTCAAAAAAGTATAGCTAGGGGATTTGAATGGCTTTTGTTTTTAAGCTAGCGTTTGACAATGATGATGAAAATCAGTTTCACTGGATGCTGTAGCCTGTAGAGCGAAAAAGTGGCCAAGTAAAGCTTTTTTCCCCCATAAATTTCGAATCCATCTTTATTTTGTTGTTGCGTTCTGCCCATTTTAAATCTACATAAAAACCAAAACAATCAAATCTATGTGTTAATTTTGATATACTCCTAAATTTTCTAATATATGTTTTATCGAGATACTGTCATTCTTAAGAATGAGAATCCTTTTAATATTTATCAAACATATTTCAACAAACATCTTCTCGTGCTCTACCCTCATTCAAAGACAATTAACTCATTTAACAATATGAATTTGCCAAATCCATCAATTTTCTGCTTAGTCCTGTAATATCAACGACAAATAATAAAAAGAAATATTTCTAGTTCCATCGCGCTGAAATAAAATAACAAAAAGTATCCCTCATAAACCCATCTTTCAGACACGTTACCAAACAATACAGTTTAAATCTAAAACTGTTCTTTGGTCATGCCCCAAAGGCATTCAAGTTGGAAATGGCATTCATGTCCCTTTCCAGCCATGTCCTTATTAAGAACCATATTTGTCTACTTCAAGGCACAAAGATATCACTGCAAAAGCAGCAAATACCACTATACCAGTCGCATAAATTGAAATGCTCAAACTAACACATCTACGAAAGTAAGAATCAAAAAGAAGTTTTGCATTTACTATTTATTAGGAAATACACTGCAAAATCCGTAACTAAGGACGGCCTCTATAGTTTCAACATATCAAGTGCTAGGTTTATAACTCATGCATCGTTACAAGTTTTTATATCGAGATTTTCAATACAAAAGAAAGGAAAAAGGGCACTAAAAAGATTTATAGAAAGTCATCAAATATTAAATACTATCTCTCACTTTTTCAAAAGCGAACTGTGAACTAAAAAACTTCTCTGGTTTGATGATTAGTTTGATCTTCCACCTGGTTAAAATAATCTGCCTTTGACAAACAGATAAGCACTTGGACCAACCACAAATGGATGCCAATTTGAATTTTGTCGACCAATGTGAGCATTTGGTTCTCGTCTTAGCCAGAATGAATAACTCCCATCAAACAACGCGAGGTTCTTTATGGTTCATTCATGACATTATTGAAATATACCTTTTCGGTTTGTGTCCCCGCTAACGAGAATGTATTGGCAAACACTTAGGTGGAAATTTGATTAGAAGTGATCATTCCGCTTGTGGCAATAAAAAGCTAAAGCCCGAGTTCTCCCGAATAAGTGGTGGTGGTTCAATGTCTGAAATATCAAATCGATCCATTGATTTGGAAAGGTCGTCCACTGAGAAAGGTATGCTGCAATATTGAATGGAGATTAAGTTATAAACAACTAAAGAAAAAAATTCCAACTTAAAAAAGTCGAGAATATAAAATGCAATAGCATAAATAGGATGTCAAACATTTTATGTTCAACCTTGAGTCGTCATCTAGCAGGAACGAACTGCTGACGGCGTTGTTTGAATCCTCAGTCATTAATACCCTCATGTTAGATATTACCTGTGAATGAGAGTCAACAAAGACAAAAATTACTGATTAATATACTCTGCCTTGTCAATCTCCATATACAGGTTTTCTAACACTGACAACAAACGAAACTTTTGTGGTGAAATTATGCAAGTGAGTGGTGAACAACATAAATATAGAGTTAGGCGATCCCCTCTAAGAAGAAACATCCTATGGTCTTTCCATCCAAGGAAGTGTATAAAAAGTACCAATGAGAAGTCACAGTATCAGTATCTGATCATTCTGTTCAAAACTAAATTGGAAGAAATGTGTTCTGTCTCTCTCTCACACACACACTTTATTCAACCCGGTACCCAAGCAAGTGGAGTTCAAGTCTCGCCATCACTCATTAATGAAAATTGTGCACCTATGAAGTCTTTGGTAAAAGATGAATATGTCCTGCATGAAAGGGGCATGTTGAAGAATAAATTTAAATAAATAAATGTATCCCCTCTCTAATTGCATAAGCTTTTTAATGGGGGAGGTTCAATACATACCATTAATACCAGTTGAAGGTTACATGTTAACTTTTTATATTGTAATTTTTATCAGATACTATGTTCATAATTCACAGCATATTTATAAAACATCAGTTAGAACTTACATCTTGGGAAAGGCTGTGCGTGCCATATTTGTCATCCCAGTACATGGTGCTGATTCTGTAGAGCTGCTGAACGCTGAGCACCTGTAGATTACAGAAAATTTGTGAGCAAGAAATATGCGGATTTCAGAGCAATGATTATTTAAGAAAAGTATGTAAAACTTCTTACGGGGCATAAATCATGACTGATTTCATCCAGAGTCTTCTTTGGCTTCTGATGTATGACCTGTTTCAGTAATCAGAAGGTTCAAAATGATTATTTGGCTTTACAACTTTGGAGTAATGAATGATTATATTTTAAAATCTTTATTGTTTATTTCTTTGTAAGAGTTTTATTTGATTAGTGCTAAGAGGGGACACTCATACGCTTGTCAAAAACTTGCATGAATTCGAAAGTGACAGAACTGTGTATTTATTAACAACCGATGTTATGTTTGCTATGCAGTATTGAGTCTATTGACCAGACTAGACAATAAAATTTAACAAGATTTCAAGTGTGTTTTTTTTAGTACGCTCCAATGATATCCAGTCCTAACCAAGCATACCATAAAAAGAAAGGGAATTGCATTTTCCCAAAATAATCTCATTTTGTAAAAGCAAGAATTAGCCAAATCGCTTGTGATACACTAACTCATTTGCTTCTTAAATTTCCTCATCCCATGTACTTTTTTCCCATTGCCCATTTGTTAGTGCATGATTCCATCTATGGTGTGCACGGATACCTTGGGTGAAGGACAAAAATATTTGGCAGACAATTTGCTCTGTTTTCTATTTGATTAACACTAGCAATAGGAATGTTTTTATCAAGTGACTGAAGAAATGGGAACCATACCAGAAATCCAATTGCTTGTCTTATATGCTTGAGCTCATCCCAAGAGGAACCTGTATACTGGAGTATTCTTCCAATTTAGCAGGTATATAAAAATCGAGCCATATCATAAATTCGCTAAAAGAAATACCTCTTCAGTCGCCTTGTAACACCAATGTTCCAGTTCAGCCAATCCAGCCTTGACGTATTCACCATTGCTGAATGAGCAGCATTCTCGTCTTAGTAAAAGGCTGTAACAAGGAAAACAACATTAGTCTCTTAGACTGATGGATGAGTGTCCATAGGATATGCACGAGAGTATATGCCTGAAATGTAATACCTGTTAAATAGCTGCACATTGACGAAAGAAAATATTTGTGTGAACACCTTTCGAACCAAAAATGGAGGTACCTGTTAATAAATTATGTCAACAGCATACCAAAAATTGAACATAAATAAAGATATAAAAGATTATGTAGATATAAATCCAAACCAGATCAAGCAATATCACTTCGTGTGGAAAAGACTCATCACAATATACTAACATTACTTGAAATGATAGGCAAACATACTGGAAAGGCACATCATTGAGTTCCAATATTATGGTGATATTGAGAAGTCAATATCATTAAAGGTAAAACTAAAATTCATAAAAATTCACATTGGTAACAAACTAGTTCATGAAACAACATAAATCTGTACTTTTGATGACTACAGACTTCGGAGGTCGACCAAATTTGTATGCGTATATGTACACAGATTTCATCAACTTCAACGCCAGAAGGCGGATTACAATTGACAAGGTAATTCTGCAGGATAATAATATTGATTTCATCAATCAAAATTATGTCATTCAATAAATATGACCAACATGATAGGAATTCAATACCATACATCTATATAAGCACAAAGCAAAATGGTTGATCTCTTACATGATTCGCTTTTAATATGTTCAAAAAATTTGCCAGGCTCTTTACAATTCCTTGCCAGTGAGCAATTAAAATCTCCTGTGCTGCAGCATTTGCTAGTGTGCGGGCTGTTCCTTTAATTAAGTTTGCTCTGGATATTCTTGGAGCCTATACCATTAAATTCCCATAAAGCAAGTGAGGTAGTAAATGAGAAAATGATAACTGAAAATCCGTTGTCAGCTTTTCTGAAATGTGTTGACTTGTTAAGTTCAATCAGAAATACCTGAATGCATAACCCCAGCAGTGGAGAAATTTCTTTTTTCAAATTATCACGGATCATTCCATATATTTTCTCCACATATGCAGTCAGCTGCTGTTTAAAAAGTAATGCAGGGTATTTGGCTTCTACTTGAAGTGAGGTACCGACCGAATCATCATTTAGTAAAGAAAGATTAACACCTTGAGGGGTGCTGCGGAAACTCTGGGATAAAGAAGGTTATGGTTAAAAAATGTTTATGAAAAACAAATATGAGCATGTTTGGCAAGCTCAGTGTTTGTGTTAAAGTAAATGAATAAGTGTTTAAAAATTAATTTTTTTATTGATCAAACTTGAAAATGAGTAGATTTACTTATTTTGATAGTAAGGGAAGAGTTACTTAATAAAAAAAAAAGTACATTTCCTTTAAAATAAGATAAGAGTAACTAAAGAGAACATGTTTGGAAGTAAAAAGTAACTTCTTTTAAGTTTAGCCAAACTTGGTTTGAAATGAAATTTTCATTTACCTGAGTCATTCTTCCAAATAAAGTGGCTGATGGCGATCGCCGATGTTGTGGTGCTGCACCAGCACCTCCTCCAGCTTTCATTGTGCGTTGCAACATCAACAACAAAGTTGATGCATTGGATAACCAGTAAGCCAACACATCATTATTGTCTTGAGTCTTCAATTCAAAAAGTTTGTAAAGTTATAAAGGGCCTGTTAAGCTAAATAAAACCAGTAAGGGGATTTGCAGAACATGCATTTAGATGCTATGATTCCTACCTCAATAGCAACACCAATGGTTTGTATTATCCTGTCAAAAATGCTTGTTCTCTCAGCCTCAAACGAATGCCACTGCCGAAGGCATTTGTAGATAATGCAAGCAGCAACAGGTCTGCCTTTAGAAAAGCCTAAATGCTGTGCAACACATCGTATCAGTAAATCTTGATACTCTTGTTGCTTCTCATTGAGTGATTTTTGAGGTCTGTCGTCCATATCTGATTGATCTCTAGCACTCATTGAAGTACTATGCAAGTCCTATTACAATATTTTCAAGGTATAAGCATTCTCGGACTGCATCTATAATAGTGTTACTTGTATCGTAAATGTATTTTACTTACAACATTTGTCTTTGAGCTTTCTACCCTCTGCACGTCATGAGAACAAGAACAAAGAGATAAGTAACCTGATAACATGTTTGCGGACATATTTATTGAAACTATTAGCTCTACAATACCTGCATAATTGACCTTGAACTTCTGGATATCAATTTATTGTTCTGAGCCATGGCTAGAGCCTGCTGGCGAAGAACTTTATTTTCTGATTCTAAGTTGGTGAGCTTCTGTTCAAGCCTATTCAAAGGACAAGATTTCCATTAACTGTACCCTATGACATGTTTCAGCAGAAGTTTCCATTTTGTAGCACAGAGATAAAAAGGATAAATAAGAAACCAAGTAGATGGCTATCTACGACTAATATAAGAAACATTATAGTTTCATGTTACTCAGAAATGACCGAGTAAATAAAAGTGAAAATTGTGAAAGCGAAAAAAATATATACAGATACAGATAAAATTTCAGTTAGAAGAGATTAATAAAGTATAAATATTACTTACCCTGATGACAATGTACAAAAAGTTATGATGTAGTTAACAAGGCTAGAAAAACATGTGGCAATAAATGATTTCAATACTCACAGAATTTATTTAATTAATATAATTTGAACAAGGAAATCATATCTTTCTCCTCTTCCCATATTAGTTTTTAAGCTTTTCTTCATCATCGATGGAGCTCGTCACTGAAAGTTAATTAGAAAATAATTACTTAATACGAATATATTATATTAATAACTAGTCGCAACATCAGACTACAGTTCTTTTTCCTCTTGCATCGTTATTGATAGAATTCCGAATAGGACTTCCCATTGATTCACTTGAAGATGAACAAAACAATAGGAGCAATTACAAAGCGAACAACACCTTTGTGGAAGGTTACTGTTAGAAGAGCCTTTTACCTTTTTTCTTATCTCAATACAGCTAAGACACATGCTTTTGTAAGAGAAAGGAAGGAAATGAATAGTATGTTGTATGCCACTGGATCAATAGAGCAGTACTCCAGCTCAGAACTTGACATAACCTAGTACGAATCAACATCCATAAACCAGTTCTTTCTTTGACATGTGAAATCATAAGACCCAGTAGCTATGGGGCTACAACATTCTCAGAATCCTATTATAAATACAGTTTTAAATTGATATGGAGGACTACTCATCTGTAAATAAAACTTGAGTGGCTTTAAAAATCTAAATTGGTCAGAAAATACTCAACCATAGCCAAGAAATTTTTCTAGCTAAACCACCAACAAAAAAGCAAAAAGATCTAGATCATTCATAATTGATGAATTGTTTTTTGTAGCGACTAAAGAGATAGTCTAGAGAAAGTTGATGGATGTGCTCCTGTTGCCAGTGTTCATATTTCTAGAATGTCAAAAGGTTAGAGTTTGAAATTTACATTACAGTAGGTGTACAATAGGAAGCAACTAAGGGGGACAGTTCTTCACCTTTATTCTATCAATTGACTCCTCCGGAACTCGACCAAAAAAAATCATGGAAAGAGAAAGAGGAGGATTCATAAACTTTGTTCAAAGCCCATTGTTGACCTTGTGGTTTAAGTTGAGCTTTTTATAAGTCCATCTCGGTCTTAACCATAGGTCACTATATTTCACCTTTCGTACTTTGTCCTAGAAATGAATCAGGATCCTCATATACAGTCTTCAAAAAGATTCAATACATTTTGGAAGGAATGACCCTCAACTAGTGATTGAAAAAATAGCAAATTACATCTTGGAAACTTATGATTTATTATCATGTATGGGGTAGGGTGAGAGTCAATAAATGGGGATCGTCACTTATGGCCGTTAGTTGCTGATGTGGAATAAGTGCAATTTCAATTAAATAAATGACGACCACCATTATTGACTGCTACATCCTTGATTTCCATCAACCTAAGTGATGGAATTGGACGGAACTATATGATTAAAGTGTAATTCAATTTAAGAAAATTGAAGTATAGTTAGATTAACACTAGAGTAAGCCTACATTTGGCTTTCATTCCCTATTACTTAAATTCAACTTTTTCTTTCCAATCAAAATCAAACTTTAATCTGAACCAACATTCAAAATTACTACTCATTATTGTTCACATATTTCGTGGTCCCCACTATTATTTCTCCTAAAAAGTCACTAATAATCAATCCCGAATGAAGGCTAAAAGTATAGTTTTGCAAATGGAAATTTACCCGATAACTATTTAACAACCTATCTGTGGAATACGAACAAGAAGGATATAAAGGAAGGCACAATAAGAACTAATGAGAAGATACATGCCTATTAAGAAAATCTGACAGAATCTGAAATTCAAAATCTTACCAAAGGTTGAAGAGATGGAAGATGAAAAGCTGACATGAGGGGATCAGGTGACGATGATGCTTTATGCGGGCCGTCCACTGGTACTGATGTGGGAGGGGGACTAACATCTTTCTTCCATGGACATTTACTTAGAAAGCTAGCCAACTATTACGAGGGACCGCAAGATAACAAAAACGAACCACCGGATGAAATAGATTAAAAAAAAAAATGGCTTACTAGACACTGAGTGATCCTCTTAGAAATGTAACAAGCTCAAATCTAAGCTTAATCCCAAACTGATATGTTTTGAACCCAAGTTATCTTCTTTTTTTCTATAAAATATATGTGCAGATTTACGTACAAATATTCTAAGTAGCATCATAGTTATAGAAAAGGGAATAAAATTTCTAATTCACATTATGAATTCATCTCAAATTGAAGTTAAAACTGCACTCAATCAAGCCAATGAAAGAGGTATATTAGAATTGGAAAATGAATGTAATGCTATATATTATGGAAAAAATATTATAGAAGCTGATGTTTGCAAATTTTATATACACATAATTTGTACAAGACAGGACAAAGGTGACATTCTATGTGAACTGACGTACATACTAACATGTCAAGATGTTAATATCTAGATAACTACCTCAAGCTAGGACAGAAATAGAAACAACAAATGGAAAGAGAAACTTGCATCAGAAGAAGTCATCGAATGCCCCCTCCCGGTGACTTTCCCAGTGTTCGGTTCCTGCACAAGCCAACCATCAAGAGAAAAAGAAATGTATAATAGAGTTTCTTATTGCAAACTTTCTAAAACAAAAGTGAATTGAGAGTTGGAACAAATATGTTTTAGTAAGAGGATCACGGACTTTCTCTACAAGCCTTTTTCTCAGGGGCTATGCTGTACATGTTAGCATATGTACTGTCTACTGGGGGTTAGACCCCAATGTGGATTTAATTCACATCTCTAGCAATCTGAATCCAAGACCTAATTCAACTTAAGTTCCTCTTCCTGAGGGGAGGTTTTAGGTTCAAATCGCTCAGGACGCGAATTAAATCTATGTTGGGGTCTAACTCCTATTGGACAGTATGTATGCTAACGATGAATGGAGTAGCCCTTGAGCGAAAGGCCTGTAGGAGAAAGTCTGTGGTCATTACAATGACAAGACTAAAATGGGATAAATGGTTAAGTGGAAAGATTTTTAATCTTGGTAGTGAGAATAAAAAGATGGTGGATCAAATGCTAATTTGCGAATGTCAAGAGAGTTTTAATTGTATATGGGGGACTCTTAAGAAAACTAGACTGACCTGAGTTTTCAGCTGCAGAAAGATCCTGAACTATGAGCTGGAAAGCACCAGGATTGAAGGGAGAAAGATTTGTTGGAGTTGTAACAGGAGCTGGAAAGGTGAAATCTGAGTCACTAGACATAGTATCAGAAGAAGTAGATGTATCATCATCATCTCTAGCAACGAATCTGGAAGTTGAACTCAAGTTGGTTGGGGCACATAAAATCATTTTCAGCTCCGAAAATTGTCCTGACATGCTATATATCATCCTGAGGCACACTAGATCATATCTTATATTAGTCAAATGGCAACAATGTTTAAAAAGGAAAATGGGGTAGCTTTTTTTCCCTTGCAAGTAGGGTTGGACAAAAGTCTCAAACCGAACCGAGCGGTTCTTCATAAGTTAAATATCCGAGCAGGTACCCGAATCAAGAACTGATGGATTTGGGTCGAGTCTCGGGTCTAAACCAAGAATTGAAAAATCGAATAAGAACCGAAACTAAATAATATTTTTTTATTGAATTAATTAAATTATTTTATTTTTTTCTGAATAAATTAACAACTTAATTAAATAAATCAGATCGTTTCATAATTTTAATTTTAAAGCCCAAATCATTTTAAAGTTCGTTAACCCATTTTAAAGATAAGAAANTAATTATATCTTAATAATTAATATGATTACATTACTATTTGAATTTGCTCATTAAATTTAAAACCTTCAAACGAGATAAAATTTTAAGACTATTTTTCTCTCCTGAAACACTATGCAATTTTCATTTTCCACAGCCGTACCGGTGCAGCACTTTTAAATTAGGTACCCATTTATGCATCTATTTAAGAACTATACAAATTTTGTTTTTATAATTGTGTTCAAGCAGTTGATGATTAAATCAAATAGTTGGTGACTTATATTTCATTTTCTTTATGCAGGCAGATTGCTTGAAGTAAATGAATTATTTATATGGATTATCTACATTTTAATATTAATATCTACTTTATGGTATTTGTATACATTGAATTGATGTTATTCGACAGCTAGTTATTTATATATTTTTGAATTGTGCTACGTTAATTTGTAAAAGTTACGAATGAAATGTCATTAGTTATATACATGTAGTGTTGCTGTAAATATTAAAAAAATTAATTATGGTACGGAACGGAACTGGACCGAACGGAACCGAACCCGAACGGTTCCATAATTATATTTGGACCCGACAGTTCCATTTATTAAATATTCGAAAATTTTGGAACCGAAACGACCCACGACCAGCCCTACTCGCAAGTCGAGGCCTAAGCTTCGAGGCATTTTTGAGGCACACGCCCCACCACAAACGAATAAAATAAGTCAAAAAATTAAAAGCTACAAAAACAAACCATTAATAAACTACAAACAATTTTGAACATTCACAATAGAATAATTTAAAGTGTAACTCTCAAACAACAACACCAAAGAAATCAAAATCGTTATATAATATATTATAAAGGGTAGTTTGGTCTTTTCCATTGCTATGGTTACAGTCTAGGATTTTATAGTCTATTTGTTATTGTTTATAATTGTGATTGATGCTGAAAATTTTCACTTTGGTAGTACTATATGTACTGCTTTATGTTGTGCTTTATGTTGATGAAGCAGAAGCACTATGGAGGCTCTCGGTATTTCTATGTAGCTGCTAGAGGCAGCAAAATTTTTGTACCTAATAAGAATAGTCAAGTAATTCCAGGGAAGATGAGGGTTGTTTGGGTCAATAAATAAATTAAGATGTATGACATAGATGGTAAAGGACCATATTTTCACACAAAAAGTAATTGCAGAAAAATAATGATGATTTTACTTTTTGTTCCATTTGTAGCAAAGGTAATTGGGGCAAATGTTATTGAAGTCAGATTTTGATGAATATATGAAGGAATCTTGGCATATAGGTTGAGAATTTGGATTTTATTGATGTTTCAGATTTATTTAAAATTTGCATTCAGGCAATTTAAAATTTGTTTGATTTTAGATTTAGGTAATTTAATAATTTGGAATTTGCTTACTCTGATTTGGTTTTGGGTTGGTTCGGATCTATGTGTTTGGGAATTTAGTTTGTTTTGTTTGTAGTTAATCTGGAATAACGTAATTTGGAATTCCGAATTCGGAATTTGGTAATTACATCCACTTGATGTGGAATTCAGTATTTGGAATTTGGTATTTGTATCCCGTTGATATGGATTTTAGAATTTGATAATTGCATTCGGTTGATATAGATTATGATATTTGATATTTGCATCCAATTTATCAGGATTTTGGGTAGTTTGTATATACGTTCGTTTAGTTTGATTATTTGGATATGTTTAGGTTGGTGGTACTTGGAATATGCATTCGTAGAGAATTCTAGAGGGCTTATCCTAATCATTGGATAGGATGAATTATCCAAAGAGAGGTCTAAGTAAAGACAGCTATAGAGTACTTGTATGGAGACAAGTGAGAGCTTGCAAGCACTCTATACCAAATTAGAGAGTTTCTAATATAAATAGTGTATTTTTCTCTATTAAGTACTATCTTTCAATACTAGCCATTTTTTTTTTATTTTTCATCTTTATAGTTTTTTCGAGGGTTCTGTCTAAGTATCTACATAATTACCGATGAAACTATTTAGGAACCTCATCATCCTTGCTCATTTTCTGATATATTTTAATCTGCAATTGATCTTCTTAACTGAGGTACACAATAAGGATCTTATCAACAACTATAATCTGTTTTGTTATTATAAGCAAGTATTCTATATTGAGGAATGGAAACTTACCATACTTAACTCTCGGGTCAAATCCTAAATAAACAAAAGGCACATAAAAGTTGTTTTGATTCTTCGACTGGATTCATTATAATCTAATGATTTAAAATATCATATATTTAACTGTAAACATTTTAAGCAGTTTAGCAATTAGTTGGATTCATACATAATGATCAAATAGATGAGAGTTATTCAGAACAAAAACATGAAAGATGACAATAAGCCAATCACAAGGATAATCAAGAAGATACTAACGAGAATTATGCTACCTGTTCAATGATTCCTGAAGTTGATGAACTCGTTTCTCAGTTTCTTCTAACTTTTGACTCTTTTCGTTGCTTGATTCTAGGACTTCAGCAGCTTTTCTTTCAGAAGTATCAGCTCTTTCTTTTTCCGATTGCAACAATTCCTATTAATTCAAACACCATATATAGCTTTGAGGAATACTACTAGAGTATGCTAAATGGGATTAAATAGGGCGAGGGAATAACATCACATTTAACTTGCATTACCTTCAAGTTCTCAACTTCTGCAGTTAGAGCGTCAATTTTCTCTGTATCTTCTACTGGAACGGGAGTTTCTTGGACAATTGAGGAGGCCTCTTCAATTGCTTTCTGAGCGGCCTCACGTTCTTTGAGAAGTAATGCATTTATATCGTCCACTTTGCTTTGCATAGCTTGCAATGACTGCTGCAACTTTGCAATTTCCTGTCCCTTTGCCTCCTCCAAGTCAGTCTGTGCACAGATACTCAATTTTGGTAATAAGCAAAAAGCAAGCTACATGACTACATAACACTAAAGTTTGGCCTATCTGATGATGCCTCCATGATTCAGTTGATAAAAATGTGTGGATGACCATTAAAAACTACACAACCCACTTCACAAAACTATCCTGGCATTGTAACATGCACGATTGTACAACATTTAATAATATACTTGTACATATATGTTTTGTATTTACCCTCAAACGTTTTTCCAGCTGTAAACGCAGTGTAAGGTCTTCCACCTGTTTTTCAAGCTTATCCTTTGCTTCTTTTAGTGCACCTGTTTCTCTTGAAGCCTACACATTTTAAAATGTCTATCAGAACTGTGGGATAAAAAGAATTTTCAGGGATGAAAAGTTCACATAGTAAATATTTTCTGTAATCTGAATAAAGGTAGTTAATCTAAAACACGTAATCTCCTTTCATCAACCTACAATATGCATTCACTCGAAAAATCTATATCATCACAATCCCATCCAACAGTCCATAAGCTTTACCTAACTGGCAAAATTCAAATGTAATTGTATCCAATGACAGCAAAAGACACTGTTATGCTATAGGCATATGCATATCCCAATATTCTGTAAAAGTAATGACAACAGCATCTAAATTAAGTCATTGGATCAAATTCTATCGTTGCATACACTAGCATTGCAGATGTTGAGAGACTGATAGTTTATAGGTATACAACAGTTTTACTGCTCGTATTGTAAGAACAGATCCACCTACCATCTTTAGTTTCCGAAGCTCTTTCCTAGCAAGTCTTCCCCTCCATCTGCATTGCGTCACAATCGATGCCCTTATGAGTCTCTTGTAGTACGCAAAAGCTCTATGACCGCGCCAGTGAGCCTGAAAATATCATTTTTGTTAAGGACAGGGCATCGATTAGCCTAGACATTTTGACCAAAAGAATAGTCAGTCACCTGTATAATAGTTGCAGCTTTGGTTTGATTTTTATATCTGAACTCTTTGTGAGCAGCCATTGCCCGAATCCCTGTCTGCAGTATGACAACTGAGTATTTGAGTGATGTGTAGTTCTTCCTGGCCAAATGTCCTCTCAAACTTGTCTGGATTTTGAGAGAAGCAGCCTCCCTTTTCATACGATCAAATACTCTGCAAGCAAGTCTTCCTGATAGTCATGGGAAAAGAATGGTCAATCCAAATGAGATATGCATTATGGATATATGATGGAAATCCTATCAATCAAGATTAAGCCGGCAAAAAGCTGTATGCATTATATAAACTAGAACGTTTAAGTCAGCAAAAGTGTACAAAAGGAGCAACAGGTAACTTAAAAGTAAATTTTAACAAGTCAAAATGTTTAATAACAAACCTCTACATAGGGACTGTATGCAAATTGCTGACTTCTGCAAAGCAAGAAAATGTGTCCGAGCAATGTGAGTTCTAATCTTCCTTTGAATTGTCTTTGCTGCATTACTAAGTTTGAATGCTCTGCGGGCATCTAGCTCAGCCATCTGACCAGCTCTCAGGAAGATCTTTGTTTTTCCGATCTGCAATCATTGAAGACAACATTTATAGTATATCTAGATTAAAAAAATAGCAAACTATTACGAAGTAAGAGGATATCAAATAAAAGATAGCATATGACAATTATATAATTGTCACATAAATGAGCAAATACATTTTTTTCCCTTCCCTGCCCCATTTTAAAGGGAGAAAGCATACTGTGTCGGGCCAAAATGTTTAATTTTGAATCAAGAAGATAATAAATGGAACACTAAAAACATTGAAGTACAGTTATTGTACAGCAAGATGATTTTAATTGCTATTTGTATGCTCTCACAGAAAGAAAATATATATCAGGGCAAACTGAATAATTATAGATTTCTTTGCTTGATAATAAATAAAACAAGAATTTTGTCAGCCGCAAGACGAAATTAACATCACCTGAGCCCCAGCAAGTCCCATTTTCTCCAAAAGCTTTTTGCATGCTGTTTTTTCATCAGTGCTGCTTATATTATAGGATAAAGAAGGTGTTAGTTCAGCAGATTAGTAACACCCAAATCATTGTTGAACATAAAGATGCACTTACTTCCCTTCCAAGACCTCAGGAGCAAGAAGACTGAATCTATTAAGAAATTCATAAAATGACTTGCGAGTTGGGTATCCAGCACAACTGATTCTAATTGCCTCCAACACACCCTGTTAGTTGACCAAAAAAAAAATTAACTGATTAAGCAATCAATGAATTATAAATGATGGGAAAACTCAGTAGCTGCATCTTAATCGTACTCACACCACAACGTAGTTGCTGCATGATATTGACATTCTCAAAAATAGCAGGTTTAAGTTGGTTATTAGGTTTCACACATCTGATGTAGTGAGGTTCTGTGGAATTCAGCGTCTCCATCAATTGTTGAAGTTGTAGCTGTACCAGTTAATCAAAACATCAGTTTCGATCTTCTTCACCATTAAGGATCTCATAAGCTCAAACCTTTGGCAATGTGCACCTTGATAATATATTTCTAGGAGAACCCAATGCATTGAGCTGTTAGAAAATATATTAAAAGTACCTTAAAACGAGAACCTATTGATGAAAACTTAGAAGACTTGTTAGAAGATTTGGTTGACTCCTCTGGGATTGGAGGAAAAAGGCCCGCTACAAATGAACATTTGGAAGCACATAACAAATCTTGATGTTCAGGAACTACGTAATCTTTGTTTTTATCCAAAAATTGATCAGACTGGTATTGAACCTGGAAAGGGATGAAAATCTTCAATGCACCAGAAGACCAAACTAGAAACACCTAACTGGACTAACAACAGAGTATGTAATTTAGATTACCTCCCCAGCATAATGAGCAACTGTAAAATCGGTACGGGACAATTTTGGTTTGACAAAACGTTTGTGGGATTTGAACGTCTGATAAAGCTTTTGTGAAAATGTTTCATGAGTTGACTTGGGAAACATGCTGGAAACAGAACAAGAAAAAAAAGATTCATTACAAAGAAACATATTTTTAGTTGTTGTAATGTGAAGTATAAAATCAAATATGCTTTGCTAGCTATGTGTGAGCAGACAAGTAAAAGTTCCCACATTAAATTGCACATTAAGAATGCATAGTTACTAAATTATAGATTCTACCAGGCCTCATCAAGAAGAGCAACAATCCCTCCAGGTTTCTGCAAAATCCAGGCAAAAACAGTAGTATAAAAAATATTGCTTCAGGATGCAGTGTTTTCATAATGAAATACAAAACTGAATTAAAGAACTAAAAACATAATTGACAAACAGGTTATGATGGTAAACAACTGCATCAGATTAGTATTTGAAAAGATATGTCTCAAATCTTGACAATGCAGAAGATGCATGTTTCTGAGCTTCAGGAAAATAATTCATGGCCTTTGAAAAATGTACTGATTTTACACAGAAGAGTTATCTAGAAGGAGGATCTCTATGAAGTCGGGAATTTCAACAAATGCAAGGTAGACATCATTTTGACTTATGAACAACTAGTTTTCCTTGCAATACTTCAAGTTTATATGCAGTTTCAGACTCTGCACCAAGTCTTTGTCATGTATAAGCTTCAGAGAACATAACTAACACTCCATAGAATTACAATATAATACTAAATTGAGGAACCTTTTCAATAAGATCTAGGACATCTTGGTTATCAACAAATTCTATGTAGCTCCAGTCAATCTCTTCTTTTGTGTATTCCTCCTGCTCCATCTTGAAAACATGCTGAAAGTTTACACAGTATTTTCGTTATATGTTGAAACACTGATTTACAATCTTCTGCTAAAAGGGTCAACGGGTACCTGGTTAAAATGTTGTTGCAGCTTTTCATTCGTATAATTAATGCAGAACTGCTCAAAACTGCATGTGTAAGTGGTTAGTTGTGTTACTAATGAGTTAAATGACACGATCATCTTTGTATCATCAACCATGCTTACCTATTACTTTTAAAACTTTCGAAACCATATATATCAAGAACACCAATCAGACATTTTGAATTTGGATCTTGCCCAATTGAATTATTTATTTTGTCCACCAACCTGTAGATATTTATAAATGCATCAATTTGACTAAACCAGGGAACAAAACTATCCAGGTACAAAACCAGGAATAAAACTAGCATTATACCAGTCAAACAAGCGAGAATACATCGTCTTGGCTAACCCATCTCTACTAACTGCTGCACCATCAGGATCAAGACTTCTCTTGATAACTTCTTCCGGAGTAACCATAACACGCTTCAGTATTGCATCTTCCAGTGCATTAAGATCACACCTTAAGAATCAAAAAAGAAAAGAAAAAATCAAATCGGAAACTAATACATTGCTATGAGAAATTGAAAAATAAAGACACTCTAGTCATACATGAGAAGCTCTGCCACAGTCTGAAGATGGAATTTTGATTTATCATCCTTAAGAACTGATGAATCAATTTCTTTCCCTTTAGAAAATTCAACGTTGCCAAGATGAAGAATAGAGGCCACAACTCTGAAAATAGCGTCCTGAGAGAGCAATAGGGTTTTTGTATGTGCTGATAGAACAAAAGGAGCAGCAAAAAGATACCGGTTATAGGATCTTACCTGCTCTTTTTGACTTATTCCAACAACATCCATGGCCCTCCTTGTTGCCAGATATTCCTGTGCATCACTTATACCAACTAATTCATAGCAATTCGATTGATTTAGATAGCGAAATGTTTTAGGATGTCCCAACTTATACTTCTCAACTTCCTGATAAGATTAAAAACTTCAATGATAAATATATACTCGCTGAGTATTGACCCCAATTTTAAGCTAAATAAAGAATGATGTTGTGAACGAAGAACACCTCCTGTGGTGCTGCACAAAGAAGATAGAAGCAGTGGTAGTTGCGCTCGGGATCTGAAACTTGGCAAACACGAGATCTCTCAAGAAGATATGTCCTAATTGCTGCTCCAGATATTCTTCCATGCTTATCAAACTGAATTTCAACAAATTTACCAAATCGACTGCACCATTATAGATGAATTAGCATTAAATTTACTGACTGCCAAGTTAATTTGTAAATGTTATCAAATAATAGCAATAGTTCACAGCAGGATTCAAGCAGTATCGCACCTTGAATTGTTATTTCTGACAGTTTTTGCATTCCCAAATGCTTCAAGTACAGGATTTGACTGCAAAGAACCAATCAGTAAACTTTAGATGTATAATAGATAAAGTTTATGAAGAACACAAAAAGTAAAAAAAAGTTTATACCTAGTTATAAGTTTGATAGTATAAAACGGCATTACCGAATTTTGAACTCATTTTTAAGCTTCACATTCTAACGTTCTTTATTGAAAAAAAAAAACCTTAATTTGGACAATAAAAGAAAGTAGTAAACAGTTCGATACAGTTTTAAAGATAATCAAATCAAAAAGAAAAATGAAAAAGAGAAGCAACTGATCAAACAATATCTCAAAACAACCTTGTTGCATTTTGGCAAGCATTATTGGTCACTACTAAACTTATACCTAGTTATAAGTTTGATAGTATAAAACGGCATTATAGAATTTTGAACTCATTTTTAAGCTTCACATTCTAACGTTCTTTATTGAAAAAAAAAAAAAAAAACCATAATTTGGACAATAAAAGAAAAAAGTAAACAGTTCAATGCAGTTTTATAAGTTTGATCTTATCTTACCACTCTAACTTAGAAATACAGCTAAAACACCTTGTTTTCTTTAAATTACACTAATGTCAACATTCACGTGTGGATATTACTATATAAAGAACTTACTTTCACGTATCATTTGCATGAAGCCATGAAGTCATGAAGAATTCACAATCGATACTCTTGAAAGCATAAGGTCATGCAATTTTAACAGTGTTGACAAGCATAAAACCAATAATTGGATTTTTTTAGTCTTACCTCGAGAACTTGTTGTTCTACAGTTCGCCCTTCAGTGCCTTTACGGCCACCCAAATAGGCGAGGTACTGCATAAGCATTTTAGTAGTTTCAGTCTTACCAGCGCCACTTTCTCCACTGACCAGTATGGAGTTACTTTTTCCCTCATTGATCATTGCCCTATTTTGTTTCAATCAAGTTAGTATAATTAGTCTAATCTTTTTATGAAAGAGCAGTGCAGAATGATTATTCAACATAGAAATACCTGAAAGCAACATCTGCAATGGCAAACACATGAGGACTCAATTCACCAAATGGCGCGCCCTTATATTGTTCCATCATGTGGCCATCATACAAGTGAGGCAGTCTTTGAAATGGATTGATGGCAATAAGAATGCTCCCAGTGTACGTCTGACATACAGTATAATATTATGATAGAATCATCCATGGCTGCAGTAATCAATATTCTCTAACCGAGTTGAACATAGAATAAACACGAACTCAAAATGAATATTACAATATTAAAATCTTACATATATTTCATTGAGCTGGTATCTCGATGCCAAGTTCTGCAAGACTCCTGGTTCGTGCAAATAAGATAGTTTGGTCATGTCATCAACTCCACCGGCAGGTGCATCCTCATCTTTAGGATATATTTTTGCTAAATTAGCAGCGACCTTGATAAGTTTTAAAAAAAAAAAAAAGAGTAAGTGAACAGTGTCTCCAGTTAGAAACTTGCTACGAAAACAATTTATATTATGATATACGTTAATCCTAGCTAGTAACATAACTGAAATGAGCTAAGAATGTAAATAAGAAGTAGAACTAACAGAGGGGGCAAGAAATAGTTCTTTCAAATAACAGGCATGTGCACTGGTATAATTTTAAAGCAATCACAGACCAAAGCCAAAAAAATACTAATGATAAAAAGTTACAGCGGCATGGTCAATGCTAAGTGCATAGCAATTTTTTATATAAATTTATAGACAAAAAAACAAAATAAAATAAGGTAAAAATAAACTCCCTTGATACACAAAATGTAACCCAAGTAATAAAATTTACGAACGGAGCAGTTTAATGCAAAAAACTTCACTTTACCTGCCTACCATCGGATGTTTTGACCTCAACTTCCTGTCCATTTATTTTCGTTACTTGACCATCGATCCAAGAAACCTCAGGGTCCTCAACCCAAATATGAGAACCCACAATGATATTAACCGGTGTGCCCTGCATTGGGACGCGAAACTCTTTAATAATTTATTCATAGCCAAGATCCTATTAACAAACCGGTAAGAATTAGGAAGTCTAACCCAATGAACCCTTCACTACACCTCAATACAGTCTTTACTCGTTTGCATACAAAAACACAATTATAACCTCTAAACAATATCAAATTGATGCAGAGGTTACGTAATTTCAGATTAGTTCCAGAAGATTCTAAATGTGCATGTAAATAATTCCCAGATCACACTCAACAAATTAAACGCAATACAATACAGCCACTGAATTCAAGGGTTCCATACCATTTTAATTTACACAAGGAAAGCTCGACTACATCCAATTCTTCATCAAATGATACATCTTTAATTGTATCCAAGCCTTTAATTTCAGACCAACTCTGGCACCTAAATGGCAATGGGTCAAGCACTGGGTTCCGCCTGATTATTGAAAAAAATGTCGTGAAATAAACAGAAAATCGCCGGTGAATCGTAATCGGCAATGAGTTTTGAGTTTTGGGTTTCTGATTCTCGAGAGAAAGAGAGGTGTGTGTAATGGTGAGAAAAAAGTGACCGTTGGATCGAAGATTGATGTTTGATGCATGGAATGGGAATGGGTTTGTGGACGGAGTGACATTCTTCTGAGAATCCTACGTTGTCGGAGGTTGAATTCTTGGCTGTGCATGTTTGTGGCTCTTTTACTTTTAATTTTGCATTTTGACCTGGTTGAATTCAATGTGCGATAATAGTGCATGCATAGTATTTTTTTGAGTTTGGAAATAAATATTTTCATATGTAAAAGAATATTAATTACTAATACCAATTTATCTATGGGTAAATTGTGGTTGATGTCCCCAACGTTTACCCATTTTTGCATTATATCCCCAACCTTTATTTCATGGCACCCATATCCTTAAATTTTAGCCCCCTGTTTGATCGCAATTATTGTGCAAAAATAATGTTTTGAATAATGATTTTGGAAAATGTGTGAATAAAAGGTGGAATTTTTTTAAAAAATTTACATGCAAAATATTTTATTGTATAAATGTATGATTAAAAATGAGTGTGAAAAATAAATTATTTTATTTTAAAGGGAGTCAAACGGGGAGTTAACAACAGTTTCTATCCAAACTTGCCATTATTATGACTTGAAATGTCAATTTCTCCCTTATAAAACAAGAAAAAAAAATACAATAATAAAAAATAAAAATAAGACACTAGTTATCTTCATTTATCCTAATCTTTGCACACATTTCTTAGCCACAACCATTGCCCCCACCATAGCCTCCATCGCTGCCCGCCTGCCCGAGCAATGAAAATGGTAATGACAAGTACTTAAAATTTCAATTTTATTTTATTTTTATTTTTTTTGTTTAGGAGTGGATTTTTCTACATTGAGCTCCCAACTTTCCTTCCGAAACTTCTTGAATTTTATCTCTTAACAATTTAGAGGTATCTAATAAATATAAGTGCTCGTCTTATACTGAGTACCAATAGCGTGTCATATTAATTCACAGTTGGATCATAAATTTAATTCAAATGTTGAGATTCACCGAATCTTTATTCACCAATGAATTTATATCACATGTCGTCGGTACTTAACATAAGATGAGTACAAGTGATCATTTGATTATTCCTCTAATGTATTTCTTTAGAGTCTTATCTGGAGTATTTGATTTGGGTTATGCTACATCAACATAACCCTTTACATAATGTGTGTCATAATGGCCACATGGAGGCCTCCTATTGGGGGAGCACTTGTGGGCCCAAGCGCTCCCCCAATAGGGGGCCTCCATGTGGCCATTATGGCACACATTATGTACAATATTATGTACAAATAGATTTACCCATTTGATTTTCGTTGTTTTCTAGTATTTTCTTGTTGATTCTTGAATTTTGCTTATAAAAAAGAACACATTTTCTGTATTGTTTTCACTTTTCTTTATCATTACTACTAACTAATATTATTTCTTTACCACCTCCACATTCTAAGATCTATTCGAGCCCTTTTTTAACAACCGTTATTTTGAAAAAAAAAAAAAAATTCTACATATTCATTTTCAACAACACATTTACATAATAAAATATTATGCACGTAAATTAAAAAAAAAATCCTACTTTTTAACTACATTTTCTCCTAAAAATTATTATTCAAAACTCTGTTTTCTTCGAATGACGAGGGGCTCAATTTCATGGAGATTTACTTGGCCATTCTATAAAAGAATCTCTTCACACAATATTAAATGCACTCTGATGCGTATAAATGTAGTAACACCCGAACTCGACCTTGTTGGCCCGACCTCAGCCCACTCTTGTTGGGCTAGATCCAAGGTTGAATATGACCTCGAACTCGACCTCAATGGCCCGACCTCACTGGGCCCAATAATTAGGTCGGGTCTTTTATCCCCTTCGAACTTACCGCACGTTTCCTAAAAATGTCAGTCCTACTTAAACACAAACTTATCACTCAGATTGTACAATCCTAATAGGACTCAAATTGACTATGGGAAGATTAATCCTTCTAGAACTCTACCACCACCCTCTATAAATATGCAAACCTTCTTCATTATTCAAGTACGTTTTTAACGGCATTCAACATAAAGTTTCTCTTGAATACTTAACTGACTTAAACATCGGAGGGGCGACGAGGACACAACTCGACGCCTTTGTTTCAGGTATTAAAGGCCGGATCACGTGGAGTTCTTTCATTCGGTTCGGGTTGACCCATGTACGAATTTTGGTAGCATCACACTTGAAAATTTTGTGAGATCAGATTATTTTGATTAATAGTAGAGAAAAATTATATGAAACTATGGGAAGAACTTCTCCCGCGATTGTGGATGACCTGGGGGTGGGGGTTCGTTGGAGGTAGGAAGATGAAATGGATTTTTTTATTTTATTTTATTTCCGGTTATTTTCTCTTTTTTTATACTTGTATTTTTTTCATTAAATGAAATTTAAAGATTTTTTAATTTCTCGAGTAATAGAAAAAAAAAATGAAAATAGAACGTTCACATCTACTCGACTATATTGAGAGTTGAACATGAGGAATCACATTTTAAAAATCAATTTGAGAACCGTGAAAAGTTTCAACAAATGGTGAAATTATTTTACATCATATCAACCAAAGTCATAGGGCTCCCCATATCGGGGTACTCGGTTCCTCACTTCCTAGTTCCTACCCATCAAATTCATTCTAAGAAAGGAAAGATAGACCTATCAGCTTGAACATATCAATAAATCGCTTCGAAAATCTAAACATATCCATAAATCGCTTCGAAAATCGAAAAATGATCAAAATAAAATCAAAATTACTCACAAATAAAATTTCATATTAATAATTCATAAATCGCTTCGAAAATTGAAAAAAATGATCAAAATAAAATCAAAATTACTCACAAATAAAAATCCATATTAATTATTCATAAATAAAAATTCAAAAAGGATTTCATATTCTAAGAAAGGAAAGATTGTATTTCATATTAATTATTCACAAAATAAAAGTTCAGAACGGATTTTTTTTAATCGAATTTACATTATCGAGTTAAATGTTTCAGCAGTCGCTGAATTGATACATTTGTCACGCTTTATTCACTTAACTTTAAAATAATTTCTAGTTGTTATCGAACTTTAACATGTTACACTTCACAACTCATTCAACATATTTCATTAGTTGCAATGTTTTTAAGTGGTCACTGAAATTTAACATATTGCATTTCATCACTCACTCGTCATGTTTCATTAATCATTGAATATATACCTTCGTCACAATTTATTCGCTGAACTTTAAAATACATATGAGTAGTCATTAAATACAATTGTTCAAAAATTAAAAATTTTGAAATATAAAATACCATACACGAAGACAATGTCCTTCTTTCCTCTTGAATTACTTTGTAAGAACTCTAAAAATTATATTTTGTTAATTTTTATTAATATCATTGATTATGAATTGAAAATTTATGCCTTTTTGAGATAATTCTTTCTTGATTAGGATCTACAATCTCAAAATAAAGAATTAATTTTTATATTTTCTATTCTCTAAATAAAAGGGAGATTATGATCTAAATTAGGGCTGGTCGTGGGTCGGTTTGGGTATTTCGGGTTCCAAAATTTTCGGGTATTTAATAAATGGAACCGTCAGGTCCAAATATAATTATGGAACCGTTCGGGTTCGGTTCCTTTCGGTTCGGTTCGGTTCGGTTCGATCCCATAATTAAATTTTTTTTTTAACATTTACAAAAATACTACATAAATACAACTAATGACATTTTCATTCGTAACTTTTACAAATTAACGTAGCATAATTAAAAACACATAAATAA
>CAIGRO010154845.1:0-11977 GCA_903798355.1 Fraxinus baroniana | reverse complement strand
TAGATTGGTATCTTTGTTATCCTCTGTCATATCTGACACTCTTCTATGATCTTATGTAAAATGTGTGTAATGTATTTCTTATACAGCATGATGTGTGCAATAGATATTTCCAATCATTTCCATTTTCGGCTAGATTAGTCAGCGTCCGCTTATAGTTAATCTACCTTAACATTCCATAATCTCTTGAGAAAAGAGAACGAGCTTCCAATTGGTTAAAATATCATAAGGTGCAGTATATTGGGACGTGATGTTGGGGCTGTAAAAGTACTTTAAACCACCTAGATGGAGAATATCGTTACTTTAATAGCATATTGTTTTTGACTTTCTAACCAAATAATTATAGTTTTGAAAGATTGTTATGCATTTATGATTGAAAGATTCAGTTCTTTCTTCTGGTGGTGATTTTTGAGCCCGAGAATGTTATCTCGTTGTAGGATCGATGAGAACATGGACGATACACTATCAAATGTAGAGGGGGCTCAAGGGGCTCTTCTCAAGTATCTCAAAAGTGTCTCGTCAAATAGGTGGCTGATGATCAAGATATTTTTTGTGGTGATTTTATTTCTCATGTTTTTCATGTTCTTCGTGGCTTAGTACACAACCTGACACCACATTTCACGTCTGTCTACTAATTTTATCTAAAGTTTTGCCATTTTGCTCCTCTTCACGACTCTTGTATATTGCAAATGTAAATGTGTATTAAGTTTTGCTGGAAGGTAACAAGTTCTGTGAAGATCTTCGCGTTTGCCTTTAGTATTTCGGCCTCAACCAGCTAAACTGTGCTAGGTGAGTCCAGGAGGATATTCTTACGAGAACAAGTTAATTTACACCTCTGCTCCTTTAGCCAATTTATGGCTGAATTTCTGAAAATGTGGGGTTGTTTTCCACTTCAAGTATTCAACTTCTTAGGATCCGTTTGATTGCAAATGTAAAAAATGGATGGTAAGAAAATGTATTCTAGGGAATTGAATTGTCCATAAATTATTTTACTGAGAATTATAATTAAGGGTTCGTTTGATTGCAAATGTGGGAAATTGGTGGAAAGAAAATGAATTATAGGGAATTGAATCGTCTAGAATTTGTTTTACTGGAAATTGTAATTAATTGTGTTTGATTTGTATAATTCACACTTGAAAAATGTTGAAAGTTTGGTGTCTGCTTGGCTTTGTTTTTCATGAAAATTGTCTATTAAAATGATAATTTTTTTAAAGTGATAATTTTTTTATCATTGGGTCTAGAATTTGTTCTAATTGCTTAAAAAAAATTATCACATCGAATACCATTCGTTTGACTTTGTTTTGCATTAAAATTGTCCATTAAATGAATTTTTTTTTTTCTTTTTTTACCATAGTTGATAGAATTTTTTCTAATTGCACAAAAAAAAAGAGAAAAAAAAAAGGGTGGTAAACCAAAAGCCACAAAAACAATTTCATTAAAAAGGTGGGATTCAGGCGTGTGTGGCAATAAGTAGGAAAATGAAGTTCTGGCAAAAATTTGTCCACCAAACAGTCAAAAGCATGGAAAATTGAAAATATTTTTCCACTTTCCTAGAAAAAATAGCATTTCAAGCAGGGTCTAATTGTGTTTGATTAATATAATTTTTCTCACCTAGAAAATGTTAAAAGTATGATATTCGTTTGACTTTGTTTTTCATGGAAATTATCTATTAAAGTGATAATTTTTTTTACCATTGGATCTAGAATTTGTTTCACTTGCAAAAAAATTATCATACAAAATACCATTCGTTTGAGATTGTTTTGCATGGAAATTGGTAAAATGAAAACCCACCTAGAGAGTGTTTGGTAGAAATTAAAATCGGATTAAAATTGAAAAATTAGTCGTTATTGTTGACTTTTATTAGACAAGTAGGATCCAACAACGACCATATTTTCAATTTTAATCTAATTAGTAGTCTAACCAGACAGGCTCCTAAAAGGTGGGAAATCGATTTCAATAAAATCGAGGAAAATGTGTACCTGTGAGAGAAAGTGAGAAAAAAAAATTCCATAGAAAATTTCTACTATCAAACAAGGCAAAAGCTAAAAAATGGAAAAAGAATTCCAGTTCTAGGGAAAATTAACGGTATCAAATAGGCCCTTAGTTCTAAACCAGTTTGATGAAAATATTGATGGCTTTCACATGATGAAGAGACATTGTAGTTGGCAATTTTTATGATGGAGTTGGTAGTGTAAGAGACTAATAAACTTGGCTTGATAATATTACAAGAAAATAATTTTCTAATTGTTAAGGAAAATGTTTTAATAATAATTCTATGATATGAATCGAAAATCGAAATGACAAGAATTTGAATACGAAGTTGTGTTTTTGCTGTTATGTCACATGCCATAAGCCTGTAAATAGAAAAATGTAAATGTTCTAGGCTCGTACCTATCGGAACCCTAAGGCAAAAATAAAAGTAATAAAATAAACAAACTTTTCTCTACTTTTTAATTAAATATTCTTAAAAAAATTATTATTCAAAATTCAATTTTACCCAAATAATGGTTGTCCAACGGAGACTTAAAATGAATTATTTTGAATATAATTATTAGTTTTTTCTTTTCTAATTTTATATGAGTGTTCACACGTCAATGGGGATGGCAAGAGAGTCTGATCAGGCTAGCCATTCTCATCTCTCCCTTGGGTTTTTTTGTCTCCTTTCTACTTATCTCCATCCCCAATTAAGGCGAGGGTAGTGTCGAGTGGGACAAATTCCTTTTCCCGTTTATGGTTTTAATTTTTTAGGGCATGTCTGGGGCTGATTTCTGNCAAACGGGCAAAAAATCACTGAAAATTGAGAATTTAAGCGGCACCAGACACACCCTTACTGTCTTTAATAGTCGAACATCACTTATATTTTTTTTCAATTTGTAGAACAATTCCAATTTTTTTTTTTTTTTTAAATTATGATTAATAACTTATTTTAAAATGCACTTTATACGGGACGTACACTTTGTTCCTTGCACCCATCCAGGGGGTCAACGATCCCCATCCCCGCCCCGATCTCGACCGTGTATAACTGATTATGTAAGGAGTCCTCATTTGAAGTGAGACCTGATTTTTCTCGCCATCCTAATTTTGACTTCATTACTCTTTCAAATTTCAAAGGTGGTGATTTCTAACTAAACATCTTTAAAGGACCATACACACGCAATATTTAAAGGTTAGGGATCCGGGTACTAAATATCAAAGGATGGTAAATATTAACTTAATTGTTTTTTTTTTTTTCCTTCAGAAAATTAGTGTTATTAATATTAGTTTCTCAAAAAATCTGGAAAATATGATCTGGATTAGGTTTCTGTTTTTCCATTATTTGATTTAACTGAAATTTTTTGGTTTTCGATTTCTGTTGTGAACATTGTTAATTAACTTTGTTTGATATCAAGTTTCTGAAATTCGGTGAAATTACATTTGAGAGTTGAAATTTCACGTGAAATTCCAGAATTTTATTCGCTTTTTCGAGTTTAAAAAAGGTAAAAAATGGTGGGAGGTGGAAATAGGAAGGATGAAGGATCGACGTTCACGGTGAGCAACAGCAATGTTTTTGCGGTGCTGGAGAGGAGGAAGAAGAAGTCCGACAAAGAGAAGGGCTCCGCAAAGAGCAGTAAGAGTGTGTTGAAAGCTGGGGCTGGGAAATCAAAAGAACCGGAGGAGGAGAAGCCTCAGGTATTTTGGGCTCCAGCGCCTTTGACTGTGAAGTCGTGGGCTGACGTGGATGACGAGGATGATGATGATTACTATGCCACCACTGCTCCACCCCAATCTGCTTGGGGTGTTTCGGGGTCGAGTAAACCTAAAGAGAGCCAGAAACCGGAACCTGTGGAGGTAAATCAGAAAAAGAACGACGAGTTGTTGTTTGGTTCTTCTTATTTTAATGATTAAATGGTGATCTTGAAAGCTTGATTTTGTGTTTAATTTAGTAGGTTGGTTGTTTATGATTGTTATTTGCATTTTCGTTTGATAAATGATTAATTCAGGCTGATTTGGCGTTGGATGGTTTGCGATTGGGGGATTTTACTGTTGTTTATTGGGAGTGTGTGATTTTGATAAGATTGGATTGTATCATCTTTATGCATCGTAAGATAACCATTTGCATGATTCCATTTTTATATGCCGAAGTTTTTCTTTGACGCAACTTGTGCCTTCTCTGGTGATTAATGACAAAAGATTTACTTGTCCCACTGTTTTCACATTTCTTTTAATCTGGATTACTACCATTCTCCCAAGCACCTCGCAATAAGTACTTTTTTCTTTATATGCTGATTGCATCATAAGTCTCACATATTTGATTTGGTAATGGTAGTTCCGCGTCTGAATTTGTTTGTCGCATAATAGTAGTGTAGTTTCTTAAGAAATTTAATTTAATGACGATGATTGGTTTGAAGTGTGGATTTTGGTGATTGCCAGACTACAGATGTCATTTGGGGTATATAGTATGCTGATATATTGGACGAAGATTTATATGGGTTTCTTTGATATCTTGATTGTATTCCTGTAATAGCTGTCAGCCTTTTGTGCATTAGTCCTCGATTTGCATGAAGTTTCATGGCTAAGATCGTGTTATCACGCCTTTAAATGTTGAATGAAATGAATTTTTCCCTTTTAAGTAGATTCTAGATATTTTATAATTGACTTTTAGCAAAAGGGACTTTCGGCATTCATAATTAGCAAAGGGGACTTTCGGCATTTTTCATCAGTATCATTCCAAGTAGATTCTATCCTTGGTTAGGCTTGGCTCGGGTTTGTTTGCTGCAGTTTTTGGAAAACAAAACGGAGAATTCGAATAGAAATATTCTTTTCAAATAGGAAAATAACAGTTTTGGCGAATAAAATCAGACTTTTTTCTACCAGTGAAATTGTAGGAAAAAAAATCAAAGCTGTTTAACAATTTAATGTTTTATATGACTTCCACTCTTCCAAACACAGCACACGAGAATTCTGCGCCCACCAAATCTCATCTACTAGTCCTCCCACCCCCACTCATTCTGCTTGTGTGCGTTTGCGTGAATGGTGTGTGTGGTGTGTCAATCAGCCTGACTCTATGTATGTGTATGCTTGAGCACCAATGAACACATGGAACTCTGTTTTTTTCCTTATTTCCCCCTATTGCCAGACTACAGATGTCATTTGGGGTATATAGTATGCTGATATATTGGACGAAGATTTATATGGGTTTCTTTGATATCTTGATTCATGTCTATTTGGGGTATTCCTGTAATAGCTGTCAGCCTTTTGTGCATTAGTCCTCGATTTGCATGAAGTTTCATGGCGAAGATCGTGTTATCAAGCCTTTAAATGTTGAATGAAATGAATTTTTCCCTTTTAAGTAGATTCTAGATATTTTATAATTGACTTTTAGCAAAAGTGACTTTCGGCATTCATAATTAGCAAAGGGGACTTTCGGCATTTTTCATCAGTATCATTCCAAGTAGATTCTATCCTTGGCTAGGCTTGGCTCGGGCTTGTTTGCTGCAGTTTTTGGAAAACAAAACGGAGAATTCGAATAGAAATATTCTTTTCAAATAGGAAAATAATAGTTTTGGCTAATACAATCAGACTTTTTTCTACCAGTGAAATTGTAGGAAAAAAATCAAAGCTGTTTAACAATTTAATGTTTTATACGACTTCCACTCTTCCAAACACAGCACACGAGAATTCTACGCCCACCAAATCTCATCTACTAGTCCTCCTACCCCCACTCATTCTGCTTGTGTGCGTTTGCCTGAATGGTGTGTGTGGTGTGTCAATCAGCCTGACTCTATGTATGTGTATGCTTGAGCACCAATGAACACATGGAGCTCTGTTTTTTTCCTTATTTCCCCCCTCATCTTCCTGTATCTCCAATGTCTACACTACAATTACAACTAAAGGGATCACAGAAAAGAAACCATGATTGGAGGCAAAAAATGGAAGTTGCCTTCATTAACATGTCACCATTCCAATTCATTTTCTCTTGACCACTAGAATTTCATGTCTCACCGGCACTTCTTTATTCTTGGCTCTAATTTCTTCAGCAATATCCAATTTTCTATAGGAATATCCCCCTGTCGTCATGAATGGAGGCTCCATGCATCTCTGAATTCATTTTGCTGGTCTTCTCATGGAATTGGTAATGCCTTTGTCTCATTGTGAAAGCACTTTGTTCTTGTTAACTAAAATGATATTTCAGAATATAGGATCATTTGCAAAGATCCCTTGTGTGGAACAAATGGTTTCACAAAATTCTTGTAGTTACGAAAGCATCCAATGATAAACTTGGGGTTAGGATAGGTTGCTTGCCTCAAATATTTTATCATGGCTTCACATCCAAATTGCAGGAAAGCGAGAGTGAAGATGATTTTCTCGATGAAGGTGATGGTGACATGGAAGAAGAGCATGATCATGAACCAGTTGTGGAAGAAGAGACTGAACCAGTAGTGAAGAAGTCTGTAGACGCTTATCCAGTGACTAAAGAGGCAGAAAGACAGCTTTCCAAAAAAGAGAGAAGAAAAAAGGAGCTTGCTGAGTTGGAGGCCATTTTGGCAGAAATTGGTGTTGCCCCAAAAGAGAGAGCCATAGATGAGTCATCTGGTGATTGTGTACTCTGTTGTCTCTTGGAGATATGTTTATTTAGGATTCCATTTTGAGTTTTTTTGGATAAATCTTTTCTAAATCTATGCGTACCACATTTATTTGAAGCAATTGTTTTCTTTTAAACTTTCCCTCGTCTTTTGAGCATGTTATTCTGGGCTATTTTGTTTGGCTACTTGCTATTTCAATTATACATCAGAGACTAATCTGTATATTCATTCTTTTTGTCAGTCTTACCATCAAATATTTGACAGTCAATGGTGCTACAACAGTGTAAAAGTGTTTTGATTGATTAACATTGAAACTGAGCATCTCATTTTTATGTACATGCAGATGTTTCCCAAGAAAAGAAAGAGGGACATATGAATGCAGATATAGAAAAGAAGGATAGTGTCCATGCAGAATCCAAGAGTTCAAAGAAGAAGAAAAAGAAGGATAAAGCTTCAAAAGAGGTGAAGGAACGCCAGGATCAGTCCAGCAGCTCGGATGTTCCTAATGGACAGGAGGAAACTACTGAATCCGAACAAGTGAAAGAAGACACATCTGCTGTCAATGTGAAGGAGCTAAAGAAGGTGGCATCTGCGAAGAAGAAGAAATCTAATAAGGAGATGGATGCTGCTGCCAAAGCTGCTGCCGTGGAGGCTGCTGCAAGGAGTGCAAAACTTGCTGCTGCTAAGAAGAAAGAGAAGAACCATTACAATCAGCAGCCATTACGGTAATAGCAGCTTAGCGGAGTTAAATACATATGGAGATGGTTTTTGAATTGCTCTTTTACCCATGTGGAATAAACTTTGAGCTCCAGCCTCTTTTTCTTGATAACATGTTACCAGACAGACAGTTGTGCTCGGTGAATATTTGTTTTAACTTGGTACTTTAACCTCAAGAGTAGTTTGTATGAAATAGTACTTTTTTGCAATTTCATTTTATCATTTTTGTTGAATGTAAATTAAGCCCTCTATTTATGTTTATCTTTTAATTCTCTCTGGAGGAGAAATCGATCTTTTAACTTCAGGGATTCGTGTATAGATCAATCAATTGAAGTGTAGACGAGGCTAGTTTATATGAAGCCAATGAGGCTTGCTTCCAGTTATATTACTCCTATGAAGCACGAATGCTTTATAGTGTTATCTTTGTCGCGCTCATATGATCTCATATTGGTTAGTACTTCAACTTTTACAACAATGAAGGCATCATTGCTTTACTTTCAAGCATGAACCAAAAACTGCAAGATACTAAATGCTCAAAAAGCTCAAAAAATTTCATTTCTTCCCCTCTAGATTGCAAAACAATTCAAACATTATCTCAGTTGGAGAACACTGTATTTTCTATAGCTAAACAGAATTGCATAATGAAAACAGAGCTTGTCTGAAGGAAAAAATAGGACAAAATGATAAAGAATGAGCCTTCACCAAAACCTCCACGGGTCCTTGTACGGAGGAACATAGTTTTCTGTGGGAGGTAGAAGATGAAATGAAGCCACAGTTTTTTCCCAAAAAAGGTCCCATCTGCAGGATACAAAGTGAATCATTTTTCTCCACACCATTCAGTTTATTGCTAGTTCCACGGGAAGATCTATAGCAACCAGATTCATAGCAATTATAACACGTCACATTAGTTTAGTCTACCCCTCCCTCTTCTTACTTTTTCTTGCCTGCATCGCTTGATATAGCAGAATCTACGGTGGGGGCAGTGGGGGCCATGATCCCCACACTAAAAGTCTGTTTGATAACAATTAAAATTGAAAATATAGTCTTTATTGAGTCTCACTCGTCTAATAAAAGTCAACAATAATAACTAATTTTTCAAATTTAATCCGATTTTAATCTTTACCAAGCAGGCTCTAAATTTGAAATCCAAGATTTTGTAATAGATTTTTCAAGATTGTACACAAGATTTAAAAAAAAAAAAAATCGTTGGAAATTTCAATTTTGCCCTCACAAGAACAAAGTGCTTTCACAATGTGCCAAAACCATATATGTCATCCTTCCCTTAGTTTATCCTCAATGGACACCGCTTCCAGTTTTTGACCTATATTCTCAATTTCTCATTTTTTATCTTATCCATTTGTTTGATCATACATCCATTTCAGTATCCTCATTTCCACTACGTTGGTTATATGAATATTTTGTTTTTAACAGCCCAACGCTCACAACTGCAGTAAACTTGACAAAACTGGAAACTTGGGCAGTTGCGAAGCACGCAAAAGTTCACATTTTCATACAGACATTCTTCTGCTGTAGCTAACAGTTAACAAGGAAACTCACAGTTTTCGTTGGTGATTTACGAACCAGATACTCATAATACCAATATGGCTCACCATCAATCTGAGCAAATGTGGGTGTGTTTGGTGCATATTAAAATAAGATAATGCATTTTTTTGAAGTGATGTGATGGAGAATATGTTGTTAAAAAAGAATGAAAAGTTATTGATGTGATGTAAAATATTATTTTACTGAAAAATGTGTGTTTGAAAATGAGTAGAAGAATGAGAATGAAAAAAATGATGTGGATCATACAGTAATAAAGACAGAATTAATTTTACTCAAGATTTGTGTTCGTGCGAAACCCGCAAGCGTGCAAGATTGTTGACAAGTAATAGAATTGATGAGTTAAGAATTATCGTCCCGCTAAAAATAAATTCAATTCAAGTTTACTAACTTTTCATGGGATTCGAATTGTGTAAATAAAAGAGAATTTGATTTTGTTTTATCTTAAATTAATCTAAGAAAGCTGTAAAAATGAAGTTTTTATCAATTTATGGATAATTGCATTGGATCTCGAATCCGCCTATTGCTAGCTATTTCAATTTTGATTTGTAATTTAATTTCGTTCATACGTTCTTGACAATTGACAGAACTAGAATATATAATTTTCTTTTCCAAGATAAATTAAATCTATCATAAACACGACTCGAATCTATTCATAACTTGAATTCGAATTATTAGAATGCATTAAAGTTTAAAATATCTATATGATTTTACATGTAATAAATGTTATTCCTAACATCTATTGCACATATGTAAATTTTATCGCGTTGTAAACTTATTGTAAGTCTCTCAATACTATAACAAGCAACTGGCAACTAATTATCTATTTGGTGGTCATTCAATTAAATAATTGCATTGAGTATGCAAAATTAAACAAGAAATATGAAAAATAAACTAAACTAAACTACGGGTATGGAATTAAAACAAATAAGCAATATGGTTCATCTTCATCCAATAGAAAAGCGGATCAAGTCTAGCATATTAATATATAAATTACAAAAAGAAGAATAGAAAAATATCACTTGAATCATGATAGAATGCAAAAGATGTTGATCTTCAATTCCAAGGTTGAATTCTTCAAAATCTTGATGTAATTGATTTTCAATTCCTTGATATGGTTAGATCTCCTCTTTCAAAATATAGTAATCGGCCCCTTGTTGTCGATGAACTTGATGATACTATTGTTTATGAAGAGACAAGAGAGGGTTTTTTTCAATGTGTAGTATGATCATGAAATATGTCAAAATCGTGTCCAATTTGGGTTCCAAAAAAATTTGAATCGCGAGCAGAACTGCTACTTCATTTGAGAAGTGGCCCGCGAGCACACGACATAATCATCGTGCAAGTGCCATTGAGCCAAATGGATCTCGGGATGGGAAAAATAGGGTACCACGTGCGCCATGAATTGCCCCCACGTGCGCGCAGTTTTGCTTTGGTTTGTCCCCGAACAGTTTTTAGTATTTTGGTCATAACATTTTCTACAGATATTCGATTGAGGTGATTTCAAATGAGTTGGAGAGATAATTCAAATGGCTACAATTATTCTAGCATTAAATTCTTTTTCTATTCAAACGTTTGCTATCTTAAAAATGAGTCTCAAATTGAGGCTAAAATTCGGAGCATAACTTATTCTGCTGAAATTGATTTGTAAAAATACTTCCACTATATTTCACTCATTGATCTCCAATTCAATCCAATTGATCCTATATAATCTTCAATCAACGTTTTGTGGTCCGAATCAACTATTAGATGTTTATACTTTGGTCCCCAAACTTTGAATTTCCTTCATTTTCACACGTTTTTCGTTCATTTCTTCCAAATATACCAATTTGCATTGAGTTCAACCTAAAAAAACATAATTTACACAAAATTAAGCTATAACTCATCAAAATCACTAATAAATACTCTTATTTAATGGCCTAAATAAGTATACAAAATACACTTATTAGTTCGTACCAGTTATAACTGTCATTAGATGTTTACAGCAACAGTACTCACATAATGTGCATCAAGGACTGAACTTCCAATCATACGTTGACTGGAGATGACCCGTTGTAAAAAACCAATACGATATTTGAACACTTACAAGAGAATGGTCAAATATTGAAATGAGTAAAGGCAATAAAACCCTGGGAATTGATTGTGCATGAGAAGTAGCTTTAGTGGAGACTATAGAAAGCTCCAATTTTTGTCCTTTGGTTGCGAATACGTAAGTTCAAACACAAGAGGCAAATTACCAGAGCGGACTTGTCAAATAAAATAGAATCAGCTACATCTTTGGCACTCCATACAATTTTCTCCTTTGATTTTAAGAAGTGGGAATAACTCGAGCTTGTGGTTCGGCTCGTCTCGTATGTCATGGCCCTTGAGCTCACACGCTCACGAGCCCAGCCCACAAGCTTGAGTTTATTTTAAGTTACTAAACGATGTTTGGTCACTTTTTTACCAAGCGTGGACTTTATGCTCATGGATTGTGCTCGCGAGCTTGATGAGCTGAGCTTTGCTTAAGCTCAACATACTAGCCCCCCACTCAACTCATGCTCAGGCTCGTCCCGACACGAGTTCGGATCGCCTATAGGCCTAGTTTCAACGAGTCGATGAGGTACTCTGCCCTTTTGCCACTTCTAGACCTATTTGAACCAAATGGTACAAAGTCTTTAAGAAAACCTAGAAAGACATGATCAAGCTGTGGATGAATAAGGAATCAAAATTATCGAAATAGAAATTATAAGGTTATCTATGATATCAACTCCCTCAGACACAATGTGAAGCCGTACATAAGCTCTATATTACATTCATGATTGTATATGTAAGCCTATAAATGATATTTCAAAATATTAAGTTACTCAAAACTCTAATACAGATTCCACCTATTTTCTAATACCATACACAAATCATTACTACCAAACTAAAATTTTTACTTCTGCATTTGGATAGAGGAATAAGTTTACAAACTTGTGGGACAATGGTGCAGCTGATGAATAACGCTATGGCTTTCTAAATTCCACCTTCAAATAGATGAAAAGTGTGAGGTTCCCACAATGAACTATACGGGGAAATGAAGAAGATAATTTTTTTCATTAAATCGAATAGTAAAAGTATAATTTTTCATGTAAAAACTGTTACAAAACAAGCCAATA
>CAIGRO010154801.1:0-14172 GCA_903798355.1 Fraxinus baroniana | reverse complement strand
AAAGAAAAGAAGAAGAAGAAGATGATGATTTTGATTTGTGACGGTCACATTATGAGAATCCATGAAAGAACTTACCATATTTTATATATTATTTGCTCATGTTTGGTGGAGATAAGCTCGTGTTTGGTAGTCTTTAATTGTAGAAAATTATATTTTGAATAATATTATTTGGAGAATGTGAAGTTAAAAAATAAACAAAAAATTTGAGTTTACGTATAGAATATTTTAGTGTAAATGTATGATTAAAAATGAGTATGAAAAATAAATTAAAGTAGATTAAAGGCCACCAAACATGGACTAAAATTAATTTTTTATAAAATTATGATCGATTATCTCTAATGTCATAGGACCTTACAATAATTGCTACTTGTGCTAAATTTTCACTTCTAATAGTAATTGTAAATCTAATTAATTATTCAAATTTAAAAATCATTAAAACCAAACAAATATTTAAGTGTCAAAATCTAAAAATTAAAATAAAAATATCAAAACATAGAGTTCAACGTTATCTTAGCATGTATGCAGGCAAAACTCATTGAATTGACACAAAATCTCTCGGAATTGAGGTGTGGGAAGATAGATAGAAAACATGCGAGTCTCATGAAATATATAGTTAAAATTAATTATTTATTTTGATTTTCATAAAAATTTAGATATTAATCTTTACCCAATAGGGACTACAACCGTTTTGGCATGTTGCATAATATTTTGCTCTCACTTGACCTCCATTAAAATTATGATATATTTTTTATATTTTTGAACACTCCCGAACAAAACATAAGAGTATAAAATTGTTGTAGCTGATGGCTCGAGTGACTATTCAATTCTTAACTATATTGGTACAGGTGTATTGTCCAAATAGACACTGAACTTTTAATCATATTTTCAATGGTCACTGAACTTTAAAAATCATCCAAGTGATCACTGAATTTTCCAAAACGTTTTCATGAGGTCGTTGAACTTTAAAAATCACCAAATTCATTACCAAACTTTGTAAAAGGTTTTTACGAAATCACTAAATTTTACAAAATGTTTCCTATGAGATCACTGAATTAGTGATTCCTGGGAAACCTTTTGCAAAACTCAGTGATGAATGAGATGATTTTTAAAATTCAGAGATCTCGTATAAACCTTTTGCAATGTTCAGTGATTATTCGAGTGATTTTGAAAGTTCAGTGACCTTCTAGAAGCATAACGTAAAATTCAGTAACTATTTGAACAAAATGTATAATCTATAGTTCATGGACATGATAGCGATCGACTGGTCAAGACACTCATTAAGCAAATAAACGAACGAATACTTCTTAGAATATTAAGATAATAATATCATTTTCACAAATAGAATCTTTGCTTGAATCTATTTTAGGGCACTTCCAAGTAGTGCTAACTTAATCCGAGGTACGCACTAGCTATTAAAATAATTTCGATCAATATCTATAAATATATTACAAGTCAATTAAAATTTTATTGGAATCTTCATTTGTCTCGAAGTTATAATATACTTAGTTAATATAAAACATTTACTTAACTTTTGTTATAGTTATTGCAACGCGTAAAGCAACTATTAGACAAATACACCAATCATGTTTCGGCAATAGATTTTGCTATGTTCGCACCGCGGTGCAATCCCCTCACAATAGGGGCCCAACCCTTCACCAATTTAATACAAGTTAACACATATTTGTAATTAAATACTTGAATATTGCTTTCTAATTTAAATTCCTCAAATAAAAACATAAAAGTATAACGTGTTGTTGGCCAAATTTGGAAAGTTTACTTATTTGAAAATAAGTAAGTTTTAAAAGACAAATAATTTCTTAATTTATCGAAGTTAAAAATAAGTAAATTTCTTATTTTGACACTATGGTAAAAAATATTTACAAATGGAATAACCTTTTTGTTCACAAGCAACGAAAAAGCAAGGTGATTACAAAGGTGCGTTAACTTTGAACACAAATGAATTACTTATCACTAAACTCGTATGAGGGACGTTTGGTAGAACATTTATTTATTATAGAATTATTGGGAGAACGTACGTTGCACGTTAATTTCTTAGTGTTAAAAATAACTATATGTAAATTTTTAGTAAAATTCATTTGTAAACGACAGTGTTGCAGGAAAATGCGTAAAGCACAGAACAAAAAACAAAAAAAAAAAAATTACATCTATTAGCACTCAGCAAGTATGAAGTAGTGATCCCCTGTTTCACCATTTTGAATACGTTATCCTTTTAACATAACTATAGATGTAATTTCGTTACTCTCTCACCTTTTGAAGCACAAGTTAAGTAGATGGCGATATTCACAGAGCTCATATTTAAAAAAAAAATACAATGTACTCCATTAAAGATAGAGAAGACTATAACACATCAATTAACACAAATTGGAAAATTTCACGTGAACATCAAAGAATTGCGGGGGGAATAAATTTATTTTATTTCTATCTTGTAATAACTAAAACAAACATTAATTTTAATGTAAGAATTCCTTTTTGACGAAAACAGTAAAGGATAAAATTAAACAAATAGAGAATCGAAAGAAAAACAAAATATTGAAATTTCCAAAACATAGGGATTATGAAAATGAATAATAGTACCGCATAGCAAAAAGTTGAGGACTAAGAAATGTGTACGTAAACGCATGGTTTGCTTAAGGTCAAAAAAATTATATAGATATCATAAATAATCATGACATATCGTATAGCTGTATGACCATTAAACGCTAAACAATTTACACATTGAAGTAACCGTGTCTCTGATTCAACACTAAGGGGCTACCGAACAACAAATGAGCTGATTAACTTCTGTGAATGAAAACATTTTCGAGAAATATTACTTTGATTAGAGTAAAAAATAGATTTTTTGGTGTTGTATACTCTAAATTTTTTACCTGGAAAAGCAATGATGAAATGTTGTAAAGCTAGCCTTCTGTGACTGCTGCAAAGCCAACAATATAAACAAAATATTGTTAATATATATAGATAGAAAAATTCAATTGAAGACATGTAATTATGGAACAACATAAAGTATCCATACTTACATATTATAGTAGGACTCCATCTTTGGTAATATGAACAATTGAAGATGGATCCATGGGGAGGAACGTATTCAAAAAGGGCAAAAACTCAATGAAAATGGAAAGAGATACATATTCACAATCTAGCTCGAACTTTTGTAAGTATTTTACAAAAAAAAAAGGGTCATAAGACTCTTTCAATATTAGTATATTTTAATATATGAATTTCATTATTACTTTTAATAATAGTTTAATTTTCTCTTCCCTCTAACCCATTATAATAAGTTGTGCGAATTCCACATTCGACATCCACTGCTTATGTTCCAAAACAAACAACTTGAATAAAAATGGTGATTCTATTATGTTTTCAATTCATTTTTTTATTTCATATTGTTCTTGTGTTTTTAGGTGATTTTAAATTAATCAATAAAGTCCTCACTCATAAAGGCGAGAACTAAAAAGTCAAATTTAAACTTGTGCATCTTGTTAACTTTAAGCTTGTGTACACATTTAGAAAATGTGATAAGACTTTGATATTACCATTTTTACATATTAAAACATAGAAAAATAATTTTACATACATCTTATATTTTTCAATTAGCACATTGCAACAAATTTACAGTTATAACATAATCCAATTAAAAAAAAAGAAAGGGGAAAAAAAGTGTACACGCCTCTCTTTAATTTACCCACCTTATTTCCTTTCTCTCTCCACAACTTTTGTAATTGTTCCCGGACAATTTTAGGCTAATAAAATAATATGTATCTCAAAACTTTAGTGAAAATGTTATTGATAGCACTATAATACAAAAAATGTCTTCGTGCGGTCTCCGTGCAGCATGTTGACATGGTGTCACATGGAGACACCACCGAATGTTTTTTTTTTTTTTCCTTCTCTCTTCTTCTAGAGCCAACATTTTATCATTCTGAATGGTTAACACTAGTGTTATCATACAACCATTTACTCGCATTGACTTGAGAAGGTATAGTTAAAGAAGTGTTCATTTTCCATTGGTAAATTCATTATAACCCTAAAATTTTTTAAAGTTGAAATTTTCTGGCATTAACTTCTTCATCTTTCCCTAGCACAACACAACACCGAGCTCTAAAAACTTGAACCAGAGAAATGAGAAGTAACTAACCTAGCTCTAGTAAATAATATTATTATCATAATAATCAGAGGCGCATGTACCACTTTCAATTAACTCCCACCAAAACTAAAAAGAATTCCTTCAAAAAAATGGAAATTATGCATTACCTAATCAGAACCCTACCTTTAGTCTTAACCTTAAACTAACAAATAAATCATCCGAGAAAAAACAAATAACAAGCAAATTCAAATACATAAATATATACACCTAGAAAGTTGAAACTGTAGTGAAAATGCACTGTAAAAAAAAAAAAAAAGAAGAAGAGTCTTCGCGTTGCGCGGACACGGTGTCACCGTTGCACGGACACGGCACACAACATTTTATCATTCTGAATGGCTAATACCCTTGTTATCACACAACCATTGACTTGCATTGACTCGAGAACTTGTCAAGTATCTTCCAACACAAAAAATTTCGAAAAGTAATGAATTCTGATTCTATATAATCATCTTTGAGCTCCCTAACAACATCATAATTTGCTAATAGAACATATCGGCCAAAATCATATAGTTTCCTTATTTGATGAAATCCCATAAACAAACAAGGCTCAACCAAAAGAATTCTGGATTATGATGCAAATAAACAGATCCTAAATGATAATACCACAGAGAAAGTGCCAATTTAAATAAAATGAAAATTTGAAAAAGAATTAAAATATCCAAAAGAGAATTAAGATTAAGAGAAACAAAAAGTATGAGAATAATATAATGATATAAATAAATAGGGGAAAACCAAATTTAGTCAAACTTCAAGAAGACCGTCTGTGCTCCTCCCTTCTTCAAATCATTTCCTTAACCCAACATAGCATCCAATCATATACCAAAAGAACATGTAATTGAAAAGAATTAATATAAATGAATGCCTATATAATGACACAAATAAAGGGGGGAGGGGGGGAGGGGGAATCTAATACAAACCTTAACGTGTTACTATCTGGAGTTTCTGTTGGGAATAAGTAATGGCAGAAAATGGGTAATGAAAGCATTGAAAGGGAAGCCATAGACACGGCAATTTGGTGCACTATGGTTGTTGTGAATTAATGGTGGTGGATTGATGAATGATGGGAGCGGTATGGATGAAGTTAATTGCGTGTGAAAATGGAAGAAGCGATGGGTTGCGTGAAGAGGAGGAGGAGGAGATGTGTGAGGAAAAAAAACATTTTTTGTCGACGATGGGAAATCGTTACACGTGGTGCCAAGTGTTTTGGCTCTTTTATATTGTAGTGATAATTTTCTACAAAAAAAAAAAAAAAAAAAAAAAAAAATCATCTCAAGATAACTTTCTTTAAAAGCTATTCTAGCTAAAAAAAAAAAATGCGTCTAGAAAATCATTTAAGGCACGTTTAGCATGATTTTTATTTTTTCTATTGCTTCTTGTAGAAGAGTTTCGTGAGAATGTTACCTTAATTTTTTGTTGGAAACTAATTTCTGAAATAGATTCTTATTTTGAAGTGCTTTTAAAGGAAACCATGAATCAACTTCCTATAAAAATTGTTCTAATTAGAATAAGCGTATTCATAAAATTTGTCAAATGTATTCAAAAGTTTTGGATCTCAAAAACTCATTTATGTTTCTCAAAAGTCATGCCAAATGAACATTGAGCACGTTAATAAATAATTTTTTAATATCAAAAAGAGTTTTATCTTTTCAAAAATCTTGTCAAACGTTTATGATGTTCATAGTCACATTCTTAAAGTATCTTCAATCGTTTGTTTGAGTTCCATTTTCTTTCAAAAAATGCATTTTGTAATAGTGTTATGATTAAGAATATGTGGTTAAAAAAATAAAGAAACATTTTGAGTTTGCATATAATATTATTTTATTGAAAAATGCGTAGTTAAAATATGGTCAAATCATTGTTGAAAAATAAATTTTAATGGAAAAATAGAACTCAAACAATGGCTTAAAATAGATCTCTAAAATGATCAAAAACATCTCCAATGTAGAGATGTTGGCAGAAAAAATAAAAGAAGTTATATAACATTCACAAAATGTGAAAAGTGAATTTATATCTTTTTATTGAAACAAAATTTGAATTATAAAAATGATTTTGAAGATATCGATTTATGCCCAATTTTATACAATTACGGGAGAAGATCTTATAACGGAGTTCCCAAATTGGTGGCAAATCACGCTCAGACACCTTCAACATACGTAACACTATTGGAACACAAAGATCTGATAGAAAGTAATGAATATGAAAAGACCCTGATCGAGCTCAAATTTTAATTTGATTTTGGGATAAAATATATTTTGAAATAGTATTTTTGAAAAATGTGTGGTTAAAAGATAAGAAAAATGATTCACGTATAATATTATGTTATGAAAAAAAATACATTTTAAAAATAATTGAGCTCAAGCATGATGAAAGCATTAATGTAAGAAGTAAGAAGACATCTCCACATAAAATTCTGACCGTTGATTGATTATAATCAAGGGCCGTTAGTCAATGGTCAACATCGTATAGCAGCCGATTTGACTGTCTTGGCTTTTGCTGCGGAGATGGCTATGGCGATGGCGTAAAAATGATTTGTGTTGTTTGGTTAGGTTTGGTTTGGTTTGATTTGATTCTTAATTTATTTTATAAAAATAAATTTGCTTTTCTTTTTCAGTTTGTTGGGTCTGAAAACATTTGTTAATGCATCCAAGTGTTTGCAAGTGAGTTAAATAATAGTAGCCTAAGACACTAAGTTTAATAAAAAATTAGAAAAAAATATTTTTCTGTTTAATAAAATTTAAGATAAATGATCTGATTTCCATAAATTAAATTTGAAAGACACATGGATAACATTTTACTAAAAGTTTTGAAGTTGGAACTCGTTTTTTGTTGCCAATAGATCCCAAGTCCTCTTGTGTCTATGTAAGCTTTTTGTCATGCACACTTAGACAAATCATAAGTCACACGTGACCTTCTCTAAAGTGGGGGAGGCTGTCGTGTACATTCAAATAGTTAAGTCAATTAATATATACGTGTAGGGGTGTAATACGTGCTAAGACACGAGTCACTAAATATAGAATGATCGGTTCCATACGGGTATGAAGTGAATATAAGTTGATAATAAAATAGATTAGAGAGTCTAAAGTTGCGTTACATTTAAATGACATAATTTGTGAGTTTTTATAATAGAAAATGTGAAATACTGACCGTTGGATGGAAAAACACGTGGCATCATCCCGATGGCCAAGTGTCATCTTCCTAGGTGTCAATTCATTCATTGTAGGTTGTGCGACTTTTAATGTTTCTGAAAAATAGTCATCGTAGTATTTAGGTATAACATTTGAAACGTAGATTGATGTTTTCACCTTTAAAATTCTATTGTAGATATGTCACATCAATCATCAAATGCGCATCTTGTACAGAAGATTTCTTGGAAACATGTGAGGTGAGAAATAGTTTTTTATCAATGTGAGGTTAGCTACCTCGCACTTTTCCCCGAAAGCATGCATAACACTTCGTCTAGATCACGTAGGTCTACCTCGACATGACATCTCCACTGAAGTAAATCATCGCCTCGACTACTTTGTATGTGACCTCACCCAAGTAAGAGGTGATGTGGAGTGTGACTTTGTTGGTTCGCTTGGTTGTCAAGTGGAGGTGATCTGAATAATTTACTCAAAATATGAAAATTGAATGGACTAGGATGACAAAAAAGGTTAATTTAAGAAGATATCACCATATAAAATTCTGACCGTAGATTGATTATAATCATGGGCCATTGAAGTGAACGTCATACATCAGCCAATTTCAGTTTGATTGTAACATGATCAACTTGCTTTACAGCTTTCTTTTTATTATCTCTGGTTATTTGACAAATTCCGAGNTTTCAGTTTGATTGTAACATGATCAACTTGCTTTACAGCTTTCTTTTTATTATCTCTGGTTATTTGACAAATTCCGAGTTTGATTTTGGACCGTCGGCTACTCACCTACAATAACAAGATATTTATTATTTTATGGATCTACCATTTTGTCTTTTTACTGGGGGAAAAAAGATAAATATCTAGATTTATTTAACTTTGTTTTACTAAGCTCGATTTTGGTAGAAATTAAAATTAAAATTCTAATATAAGTCAAAGTCAACGATTAATTTTAACCACATATAAGTTTCACTACTTTTCAACCACAGATTTCATCAACTTTATCAAAAATCTTTTAAAATTTTTATTTTAATTCTCCACCAAACAGGGGTTAAATTAATTTGATAATAAGCCGCGAATCGCGATTGAGTTCGATCATGACGGTAATAAATTATATTTTTTTGTTTTCAAGACAGCTGCGCTCAAGTAAGGCCATCAACTTGACACGATGAAAGACTAAAAGAGATAGACGTTAATGAAAACAATACGGCTCTTTGGAATTAGAAGAATTTTTATTAGAGAAGTACGAATAAAGTCTCGTGTCGGCTAGACGAATTTATAGGGTAATAATTGAAATGAAATTGTAAATCTCTACAAAAATATGATATTTTAATTATTCGTTTGTTCGAGAATAATTGAATTTTAAATAGAACTCTATTTATATACATCTTACAAAAAAATTAAAATAGAAAATAACTAAACATGAAATATTGCGTGTGAAGTAATTTACAGCATACTTTTACATGAATTTCGGGTTAAGATACTTAATTGAAATGATGAATTTCAAGATTTTTTGAATGGTTGAATCACCTTATTTTTCAAAATTCCAAATCTACGATTTTCTTACACTCCAATGTTCACAATCCCGATCACAACGGAAGGAGATTATTTGCCACAACATTAGTGCCAATTTTTGTGAGTTTTCATGCCAAAACAGTGATACTACGTGCTTTTTAATTTTGGTGATATTTTCCATACGAGTTTTCACTATTTTTTGTCATATTTTCCCTCTCTTTTTTGTTAGACAAAAATGGAGATTTTGTGGGAGTTATGGGAGGTTATGGAGAGTTGTGGATGGATTCAAATCACTCCCTCCAACCCTTTTGATATCTTGTGGGTCGGTTCACCTCACATGGACGATTCATAATCTATATTTTCCCTCTCTTCTTTACTAGATAAAAAAAATTGGAGGTTTTGTAAGAGTTATGAGAGGTTATGGAGAGTTGAGGAACTCCCTCCATCCCTTTTGATGTCTTGTGAGTCGGGCGATTCATAATCCATATTTTCTAACAGTGGGGTTTTACTCTAAAAAAATGTCCTTCTACTTCCCATATTTTTTCCCACTTGTTAATGACTAATTGAATATTAAATATGTACGGATTAGTAAAAGTCATGGACAGATACTACGATACACCAAAGAAAATCTTAATAGTAACTATTACGGTAGATATTTTTAAATCTTCAATTGGCTATAACACTAGAACGATGTAGACTATTCAATTCTCAATCAACATAAATCCTGCATTAAAATTATTATGATGCATATCCGTTTTAACTTTTCGATAAAAAATCTAATATTTTGGCTTTTGGTTTACACCTTGATTGATTTTTCAATAATCCGCTTTTAATAAACGTAATGTAGAGTGATATTTGTCTAGTCGTAAAAAATTGCTTACATGTAAATTACTTACAAGTAAATAAGTAGGTTTGAGAGAGAACATTTATCTTTGTTGGTTAATGCTAAAATAAGTGTGTTTGATTGCGTATATGAAATTTGCATGGAAATAATAAATTTTAGGCAATTCAATTACCTAGAACTTATTTACATGAAAATTATTAATTAAAATGTGTTTAATTGATTTATCTCAATTTAAAAAATATTATACTGGTCCATTTTTTATTAGTGGGTAGATGAGAAAGAAAGATAAATGAGAGAGAATGTGCGAATTACCTGGAAAATACAAAACACCCATCCCCAAAGAAAATATTTTTCATTTTTTTGAGAAAAATATGATCACGTGACCAAAAGTTGAAAAATATTTTTCATAGAATAAATTGTCAATAAAAGAAAATGCACATGTAGCATGACTCGTAAATCATCAAGGTGGGACTACATATATCAATCAATTGAAAACCACTTTTTCCCATTAAGTAAAACCTTTCAAAATCAAAAAGAATTCTATTTGAATTTTAATTCATATCTCTATTGAAATTTGAATATACAGAAAATCCCACGTTCCATAAAATCTTGAAGAAATTTCATTTTCGATATTTTCATTGGGCATCATTTCATTACATTTGTTATATCTATAACTAGAAACTTACAGAACATTTTTCGAAATTGACTACAATATTTATTTATTTATTTCGTTTTTTAAGTGTTATTATACAATAAATATTATTTTAATTTTTTTTCTCTATTTAGCCCCTGTTTGTTTGCCATTTTAAACGCCATTTCTAGAATTTTTTTTGACCGTTGATGGGCCAATCTGGGCCCCACCTTAGAGATGAAAAGTCAAAAAAAGGGGTTGAACAGTGGGTTTTTAACTGTCAAAATTTACATTTTCAACTCCAAGTAATGCACAACAAACAGGGGCTTAAACTCTTTGAGTACTTTCAGTATGGTCAATTTTTAATATAATTACTTTTAAGTAATTTTTATTTCTAAACACATTTAAATGTAAATAAATATTTCTATTTTTATTTTATTTGTGTATATAAAAATGGCCTCACATATCAGAAAATAGAAATTCTACTATTGCTGATAAAGTGAAGGTGGTGCTCGTACTTTGCTTGATTTTTTCTTGAAAGGAAGGGCATTAGTTGAAGAATTCGCTGAAATATTCTTTTCATCAATCTCCAATTCAAGTTTAACGTAAGTTGTTGTGAGCAGGGACGAAGCGAAAAATCCGATTAAGTGGATGAATAATATATTTCTTTAATATAAAGCTCAAAAATGTTATATAGTACTTTAAAACTCTAATTTTAATATTTAGGGTGTGTTTAATTTGACTTTATTTTTCATAATTTTTTTTTCATCTAAGTTACTACTTTTGAGGTGTTTGTTTGACATTTTTTATATTGAAAATATTTTTCAAAAGTTGGTCACGTCATGTGACCATGCTTTCTTCAAAAACAAGGAAAATATTTTCTTTATGGAGGATGTGTTTTCATTTTCTAGATAATTCACTTTTCAAATAACTCAACTTTATGGAAAGATACGATATTTTTTATGTTGAAAATTAAGTCAATCGAATACATTTAATTGACATTTTTCATGCAAATAAATTCGAGGCAATTTGAACATATTTTTTTGCCATGCAAATTTCATACTTGCAATCAAACATAGACTTATCTCACCCTACTTCTAATTTGGTTGGTAAAAATTGAGGCCTTTAGACCTTTTATGGTTTTGCATCCCTTAAATGGATGATGGAGATTGATTCTATATTATAGTTCATATTTTCTGTCCAGATCATTTTTTTTATAAATATGTTTCTGCGAACATTTGTTCAACTTTTACAAGTTTCTTATATCTTATTAAATTTGACATTTAGTTACCAAATATTTTTGGTCTCTTTTCTTTATTCTAGAATATTTCAAGAAATTTCTCTTTACATTTCTAAAGTCTTCTGCAAATTTCTTCTAAATTTCGCCAAATATATAAGTTGGCACGAACATTGCTTGCTAATTTTAAAATTTGACCCCTTTGCATCTCACACACTCGGATTGTTCGTGTAGTTCTAGTACATTTTTAAGTACTGGCTGCATTTACAAGTTTGAGTTAAGTTGCAATCGGTGTGTAACATATCACCATCACATTTAAAAAATGTAAATATTCTTAAAACATCTATAACTCTTATATTGATACTTAAATATATTATAAGAGATTAATGATGGAATTCAACAAATATTTTAAATTAAAGATGAAAATTAATATGTGGGCAAAGTTGATGGACAAACTCGAGAATCGCCTAATTTTAACTTGTTTACCTCCATACATTTTCCATCTTTAGTTCTTACCTTGGATGCAAATTCTCTCTTGCACTAGAGCATGTTATGTTACTATCACATTTTCTATATTATTTTCTTGTACAAATGTAAACTTGTCAAAACTCCCCCCCCCTCCCCCCCTCCCCTCCTCCAATCTCTCTTATTTTTCATTTCTAATTACCTTTGTTAGGCGGCCATAATTTTTCGAATGAACATATGTTATGATATTTTGTGCGGACTAGTACAATTATGGTATATTTACTTATAGAGATTATATTAAAGCACTAGGTTTAAGCAACGTGCAATGTACGTTTTAAATTAAAGATGAAAATTAATATGTTGGCAAAGTTGATGGACAAACTCGAGAATCGCCTAAGTTTAACTTGTTTACCTCCATACATTTTCCGTCTTTAGTTCTTACCTTGGAGGCAAGTTCTCTCTTGCACTAGAGCATGTTATGTTACTATCACATTTTCTACATTATTTTCTTGTACAAATGTCAACTTGTCAAAACTCCCCCCCCCCCAAATCTCTCTTATTTTTCATTTCGAATTACCTTTGTTAGGCGGCCATAATTTTTCGAATGAACATATGTTATGATATTTTGTGCGGACTAGTACAATTATGGTATATTTACTTATAGAGATTATATTAAAGCATATTTTTTTGGAAAATTATTTTATTGTAATGGATACATATTTAATATTTATTAGGGAAAAAAAATTAAAAACTCCTATAATAAATGTTACATCTTGATACATAAGAAATATTTATCAAAATTGCAAAAATCAAGTTATTCCAAAAAAAATAAATAAATAAATAAAATACGTTCTTTGGAATATTATGTATTGGAATCGATTTTTGTAGGCTCCCTAAACTAGAAAATTCATTATAGAACTAATCGATGGATATATGGAAATTATTTATTTCTTTTAAATCTATCTCTAGAAATAGTAAATTAGTCATTTTCTCTTAAAAAAAAGGTTGAGGACATCAACATTTGAAATCTCGCATATTATGTGTAGAAATTGCACTAGTTAGTAGAAAATTTGAGGGGATATTGTTACCTCTGTTTGTGGGGTATGTGACTCCTACCTTGTGATCGTATGTTATCGTTGTGATCTTAAATGAGTTGTTCAACAAAAAGCAACCGTAAACCTGGTTAATTTTATATTGTATAACTGTGACAAATTTTTATGGCATGATTTCATATGAAGTGTAACAAATAATTGTGACCTCATTATTGTTATCTCGTAGAATTATGATGATCCAGGTTTGCTGTAATGTCTTGAATTGTAAATCAAGGCTGAAACAGATCCAAAAAACTTGAGAAGCAGCGTGGCCATGGCATATTCAAATTCATTCATAAGTGCCAATAAGGGTCTAATGGTTGTGCTAAGATTCCACCACCAGGAATGGAGACAACGGGGATGATGTGAATGATTAGTTTTCATCGGTGGTGGCGATAGCTAGTGGTGGTGAAGAGGTGACGACGATGAAAATGAGTTTGGTCTAGTAATGAGGTATGATGATGTTGTAAAAGAGTTGAAAATTCGAGCTGCGAGTCTACCATTGCATGAAGCGCCAAAACCACGAGTGATACTGGATTCGGATTCCCAGGTTAGGGAGGCTTATTAGGTGGTGTCGTGGTGGTGAAATGGAGTGGGTGAAGTGAGGTGGATGTTGTGGTTGTAGATTTGAAGTATGGACGAATCTTGGATCAGACTAAAATCCGCCCTTGATTTAGGGTGAAAGTGGCAGTTGTAGATTTGTGGTGGTGGCGACGGTGATTTTGGTAGTGTTGGCGATGGTGGGATGGGGTAAGGTGAGGCGGTGGCGACAAATTTTGTGGCGTTGACAGTGGTGGAGTGGAGTGGGGGGCTTAGTGGTGTGGGGTGAGGTGAATATTGTATATGATTAGTTAATTGGATAATTTATGACTGTTAAAGGTGTTATTTGTGATTAATTCGTGATTGTGATTAATTAATTGAATATTTAAGTCATATTCAATGTTTGATTTGTGACTTAAATAAGTGAACGTGACTCACAAAGTGCAAGTTACAATAGTAACCTTTTGTAATTTGTGATTAATATGTGAACGTCATCGTAAATTATGTTATTATGATCCTAACTTGTTTAATTAAATTATAAATCACA
>CAIGRO010154779.1:0-11628 GCA_903798355.1 Fraxinus baroniana | reverse complement strand
TAGGATTTATGTATTTTTCCCATCTACTAAAGCACAATTGCTTTTAGTTGGGATTGTTTGACAAAGTTTTTGATTAAAAAAAAATTAAAAATAATAATTAAAGTTTATGAAATGAGTGAACATTTGTTGCCAATTATGGAATGTAATCTCAATCTCTATGGTGGTGGTCTGGTGGAGCAGGGAAAGAAAGAAAGACATTCCTTTTTTTTTTTCAAGATTTTTAATAATTTGTTTGGGATTCGTTTGAATTTTTTTATTTTTTTATAAATGAGAATATGGTTGCAATTAGTTCTTTATTTTTCGTTTTTTTTTTGTTTATTCAAATAAGATGATATATTCGTCATTTTACAGTTTTTTATTGAAGAATTGGATAAAAATGTGAAATGCCAAAAAATTGAAGGTATAAATGTTTTCTACAATAATAGTAAAAGATATGGAAGATATGTGCTAATAAAATTTAATTCTAACAAAATTTTATCTAACAAGCACTTAATATGAGGACTAAAATCGCATCAAGGTAAAATTCCTACAACATTAATAACAGCAAACAAAAAAAAGTATATTAGTTATTTGTTTGAAAATATCAATACACTCTTATTTTCAATAAGTATGATATCTACACAAAAAATTTTGACATACATTATTTGTATAAAAATATATTTTGACTTTAAAGTTTAGCATTGACCCATGCATTCATTCACTTAGAGGTGTCAATTCGGGTGGTCCAGGCCGGGTTGGCCCGCCAACATATGAGTCCGGGAACGGCCTGCATGAAAAAAAGTCCGCCTGCTACGGGTTACGGGCCGGTTACAGGTCGATCCACAATTTTGGACTACAACTCAGGCCCACTCGCTGACCCATCCGGGTCGAGCTCATGCGGGTCACAGGTCACGGTTTGTTCCGATTTGGTCCGTATAATTTTATAAATAATTTATAAAATTATAAAAATATAGAATTTTTCATATTTATGGCANGAACAAAATGATAAATTCATATTTATACCAAAAAATGTTTACATAGAATTCAAATTTAATATTACATGAATTATTTATAACTTTGAAAAGTTAAATTTAACTTAAACAAATAACAACTAAATGCATTTCTAATTACTATTATCAAATATGTATAGTATAAGTACATCCCAACTAGATTGATACCTACTTTTACTATAATTTATAATTTAAGTACATCTCAATTAGGTTGATAGCTACTTAACTATAATATTTAATTTTTTTTACGGGTCACGATTAACGGTGGCCCGTGAAGGTGCAACCCATGAAACCCGCGGGTCATGGGTCGACCCGCGATCCCAAGTCGATTCGGGCCGATATTCACCGGGTCTGGTCGGCCTGTCCGTTTTGACACCTCTACTGATTCACTAGCGAACCTAGGAGGTCCAACCTCCAACCTCCAACTTTTGAGATTTGTTTTTTATAAAGTCATGTTTCGTATCGATTGAAATCTAAATAAAAGTTAACAAATAATTTTAACAATATATTTAATGAAATCCATAATTTTTCAACTTTTATCAAAATTTACTAAAAATTTGATTTTAATCCCCACCAAACAGAGGCGAAATAACAATAAATTTGATTTTTCTTTTCTTTTTCTCTTGCTCTCTCCGTCATGCGCTTTTAACTAAAACTTAATCCTTCTAATGTTTTAAAACTTGTTTATAGTTTCTCTACAAATTATCATATATACTATAAATCTTCGTTTTCCTATCAAACTTTTAACTAATTAAAACTCAAATTTGCATTTTCTCCTATCAATTTTGACTTATATTTAACGAATAATGTTTTTATTTGATTGAATATTAGTATTGATTATTGGTTATATGTTTTTCATTTCGGTTACTTGAATTGATTGTTTGTGTCAAATGCACTATAAATTTTTTAAATGTAAATATGCATTTTCTTGTGATGATCAAAATATTAATGAATAAATATTTTTTAAATGTAAATCTGCATTTCCTCGGACACGAACAATCGCCTCGGACACTTTGAGGTGTGGTGAGATAAGACACAGTGATCATATTGTATACGTGATCTAGTCGCCTTGATGAAATATCAAGATGAGATTATATGGTTTTTGTTTTACTATCCATAAGATTTGTTCTATAGCCAGATCGAGTTCTCAATTGAGGAATATCTGAACAATGATCTGTATGGTGTATTTTATTTGTAAGATTAGACATACGCCCTAAGAAAGGGAGAAAACATCGTAGTACATGTTTCATATCACGTGTGCTTTAATGACCAATGAGAAATGAAAGAATAGATCTCTGCTTCTACATTGTGTGAGTCTCTGAGGCACATATGATCTCACTTATATACCCTTATGACTTTTGACTGTTTCTCGAAATTTTATTTTAGTGTTGCTACTTTAGCATGTTGCCAATAACAATGTTTGATTCGATTTTATGGAACATGTCTACGAAAGTAGCTGACTTGAAATGAAGGGGTTCAAGTAGGAAATGAAGACTATTTTATCTAACACCTCAGCTTGTATTCACCGGTCGGACAATTGTGTTAATCATTTAAGTTTTGTGACACAATTGTGAATACAATATAAATGAGAAGGTTAAGTATGTTCTAAAATAAATTGAGGGTTTAGAAATACTCAATCAGGTGTTACAAAATATATATAGGGTATAGCGAAAAATATATTTCCTCTTCTAGAACTACTATATATCCATAACATGTGTATAGTGTTGTGTGCTCTTGAATTAACTCGCTGGTCGCACGATCCATTTACCCGTAAGAACTTAGAGACGTTGAGATAAATATAATTGATATTAGAATCGGGTCAAGCCCATCATGTGCGAGTGGGAGATGTTGGGAGAAAATGGGCCGCCATGTGGGCTGACCCGACTCGACCCAGATAATATGATATTGTTATTGAAGGGAGAAGTTGAGGAAGTTGAGGATATTGAATTTGAAACTCAACTCCCGACAATCCACAACTTCCATATACAATTTTCACAAAAAAGAAAGGGAACATACACAAAAATTCGTATGAAATTCAAGAGGGAAAAACACATATGGGTGGTGGCTTGATTTTGGAAGAATATCATCTCTAAATTGGTTCTTGGATTGTGGCTATCAAATTCATTCCTCTGTGATTGAATTTCTGACCAAATACAAGCAAACTAAAGGCAAGTAATTCAACCTCGTTTTAGTGATTTCAAGTAAGTTTTGTAATTAGAATTTTCGTTAGAAGCATGGAAACATGTTTTACAGAACAATAAGAATATGCACATATTGTTATGTTATTGATTTACATTGAAACAGATTAATAAGAAAATTCAAGGTCTTAGTAACATCACATCGACATATTATATCTTGACATCTTCTCATTTTGTTATGAAAATAAGGAGGTGTTGTATGGAGGCGTCAAAATGATATGATGAAACAACTAAGGAAGTAATAATTCACGACATGGAATCTGTCATTGTATTCGGTCTCCTGATTATTATTTTCCTTTGCGGTCTTTTGAAAGCGAAAAAATTACATAAGTCACTCTTGGCTAAGTGGATATATAGGTAATTTGAGTGTGTCATAGTAACATAAAGAAACATGTATTTTTTATTTAGATAGATGAGTATTCAAGGAAGGTATGGATATTTATGCAATGTCGAAATTGGCAGCCTTGGGGGAAATTTTTTGGAAAACGTCTTTTCAAGAACAATATATATTGTGAAAAAACATATAGTACTAATCTCTACGAGAACAATTCCCACATTTCTTTATATTTAAAAAGAAAAAAAATATTAGAAGTTCAATCAACTTCAAAAAGGATAAACTCTTAACAATAGGGAAATCTTAAACTAAAATAGAATGTCTGTATCACGAAATGAATCATCCAAAAGAATCTTCAACTAAAATATAGTATTCTGATAATAGAAAAGATTATCAGATTTTAATCAAACAGGTCTACTTTAAAAAAAAATTGTCTAACAGATTTTGGAGACAAATAAAAAATAAGTAAAAAAAGGTACTTATCACACAGTTATACAAGCTTTCAAACTCTGTATTTTGGTCCCCGAGTTTGATTCTTGATTCTTTTAAGTCATTTTCACTCGCAATTTCGGTACTTTAATTTCTAATTACGTCCAAATTTAATCTTCATTTTGTGGTTCGAATCAACTATTAGAATGTTGAAATGTAGTCCCTATATTTTGAATTTCACTATTTTCGTCAATTTTTGCTTCTTTCTTTCAATTCATCTTTCATTCATCGAGTTTTACTTAATAAACAAAATACACAATAAATTAGGCCATAATTAAAAGAACTTCAAAATATTCATATTTAAAGGTCAAAATAAGTGTATAAAATGTACTTATCAAACACCCTTACAAGTGTTGATATAGAAAACAATTTTAACTGTGTGACCACCTCGCTTGAGAAATAAAAAACAGTGGTTGAAAAAAAATATGCTTGGGCACTCATCTGGGTTTTGCTTGGGCGACCGCCTAGGTCAAATTGGCAAACGTAGGTTGTTTCCTTTTTCATTCAAAAATTCTATTTGGAAACCAATAATGCACATTTTTTGTTATGTTTTCAACTTTTAAAAAATATTGAACGTGGGCATAGCATTAGAGAAAGCTCCCCTACATATATTTTATTAATTTAACACATCAAAGAGAGACCAAAATCATCAATCTTTTGAGCAAAATCACAAAGCAATTACAAGAATCAATTCATGACAATCAAAGTTTGGTTTTTTGGACAACGAATGGAAGGCACAACTGGAATCATCAAAAAATCATTGGAGAGATTCAAGATTCATCCTCTTCATTTTCAATTAATCAAAATACGGATAATGTTTTACAAATTAATTATGATTTCTTGTAATTTTGTAATGTTAGGCTAATTTTCCATTACTAAGATATTGATGAACACTCGTTAAAGTTTTTAATATAAATTCAATAATTTGATGCCCAATATGTAGAATATTAGATAATTGATATAGGATTTAACGACTTTTCAATTACTTGATCACTAATTGGATTGCTTGTGAATTTTGTTGATTTTGAGAGAAACAATAGAATAGATAACAATGTATAACAATTATTATAAAGTTCAATAGTGATTAGAGATATACCCTTATGCATTGCAAATTTTTTATAGATATTCTTGCCTTTTTAATATATATTTTCATGTTCACATCTTTTACGGAAATATATAAATATTACGTGAAATGATAGATTTAATTGATATCGAGAGATACTTTCAATTAACTTAGGAACATTGATCAATAAGAATATGCAAATATTGCCATGTTATTGATTTACCTTGAAACAAACAGATTAATAAGGTGATTCAAGGTCTTAGTAACATCAAATCAAATTTTACAAAAGTTTCAAAATTGCTCAATAGAATAATTAATTTAATTAGTTAATTTAGCATATATTTTTTTCAACAAGAATTGCTATTCGATTAAAGTTGAAATTAATTGACCACAAATTAAGTACATAATTTTCGTGGGAACGATACTTTGTTCACCACTTTATTACTTGTTTGTGATACAGTTCACTTGCAGGAAACTAAATGATTAGTATGTTTAATATGACTTTTGAAAAGTTAAAAAGAGATTTTGATATTCAAAAGCTGATTTTGAATTCGTTTGATTAATTTTATAAAATTGCTTCTTCTAGTTAAAAGAACTAAAAATAAGTTGGTAAAATATAACCTTCTTTAAAAGCTCTCTCGAAAGAGGAAATTGTTTTAGAATTTAATTTTCATACATCAATTAAGATAAATTATTCTACAAAAAGTAGTAAAAATAAAAGCTTTGCCTAATAAGCTCTTATTTTAATATATTGAAGCATACAAATTAAAAAACGTTTATAGTTTTGCAAACTTTGATGCATGTTGCATCTTGGTCCCCTTTCTTCGTAAGGGAGTATTCACATCATCAACCTTTCATTGTAGAAACACTTAGGTCCTTAAGCCATCTCCAATGCATGCACCTTGAAAATTCGTGGTAAGTTTTGCACCGTTTTGGTGCAAATCTTACATAAAACTAAAAGTCATCTCCAACCAAAAGTATCAAAAGTTGCACAAAATGAACAATGTTTCATCATATTCTTCATTTTTTAATTCTTAACAATTATTTATCTCAAATATTATTTATTTATTTATTTTATTACTATATAAATTACTAAATAAATTATTATATTTAGTTAACACAAAAATATTGAATTCATTAATAAATTTTAAAAACATAGTACACTTAATACAAATATTACAATTTAAAAAATATTACATTCAACATCATAATAATATCAAAAAAGAGTGTAATACGTCTCGAATCCTAATATCATGATATTTGTCATCTTTTAAAATTTATTAAGTACTTTTATTTTAATTCATTCCTTAATTATTATTGATTACATAATTAAAATTCATTACAAATGCACATAACAACAACAATAATACAATTAACTTAAGAATTAAAATATGTTGTATAACAAAACGGTACACAAAGGGAGTAAAAGTTTGTTCAATACCAAAAAGAAGGGTAGAATGGTGCAAAGTATTGTGCTAGCCTGCTAGGTTGGAGAGGGTTTGAACCTTTTTTTTGTGTGCAAATGGTGTTTTGATGCATGCATTGGAGATGTCTTTAGCGGACAATTTTACTTTTACATTTAGCCTATCTTTGGTGCTTATTGTTTTAAAACTCCTTTTGTTAAAAGGTCATTTTCAACTACACATTTACACTTTAAAATATTTGCACGTTTTCTTATTTTTTAACCATACATTACTTTTTTGTTTTTTGGAAAATAATGGGCACCAAACAAGAGCTTAACAAGCTAAGATTTTATTAAAAAGATGGTTTTACCCTTATCGTCAAATGAACAAATGCCAGGTCAAATTGATTGGTGATAGTTTTAGTTGCTTTGACAAGAGGTGAGATGGGGTGGGATCGAGAAGAAGAATTTTATTTATTTTTCTTTTTCATTCTCATTTTATATTTAATTTTCGTGTTTGTTATCTTAATGCATGGTTGGTTTTTAGATGTGGTGCTTCTTATTTGTTACCCTATATTACTTATAAAATCATAATCCTATTATGCCTTCGACCTTTAATCCTTTGTTTGCAAGAGTGAAGAAAATCCATCGGAAGAGGGCATTTCAGTAATGGGTTGAGAAGTAAACAAGTGCAATTTATTGCAACCTTAAAAGAGAGAAAGGATCAAGAAAATAAAACCAAAATGCTGATTGGAAAGAAAGAAAATGGATTACAACCTTATCCCAATATCATCAACTTGCCTATTAATCAAACCCCAGGATCATGTCATTGCCAAAGCTCCTGATCATATTTGGTACCATCTCAGTCTTCTCCATCTCGACTTCCATTGTCTCCTCCATTATCTTGTCTGGTGGTGTAATGGAGGCCGATGGCAAGATAACCGACTCTCTCTGGGCATTGAGTATCTCGTTCAATCTCTCCTCACTCACTCCAAAAGCATTAGCAAATTCAGGCCCTCTCATTGTCCGCATCAACGAATTCGCCCCCACTAAGAACTGAGGCCGGTTTTGGCGTGCGGATGTGGTGAAACCGAAAAACTCAAAAGGGCCGGATTTTGATGCGATCTGGCAGAATGGGAAGTATCTTGGAATCTAAAACACATTGCCTTCGGTTACTTTGGCATTCATGGCTAGACTTCCGTTAGGGTACGCAATTTGAATTGTACCGGCTCCTCTTAATACAATACCATACTCGGTCGCCCTTGGATTGATATGTGGTGCCATCATCGAGCCCTGCATTTGATCAAAAGAGTAGTTTCAGGTGATCAAAATGAATCGTGCATGGTACACTTAGTGGACAAGACTAGACAATATAAGGTACAAGATTTTAAATTCCTTTCCTTAATATTGTATATTACTATCCAATCTTTGCCTATTAAATATGCACAATATGATGGAGATCAGCACATATCAAATGACCAAAAGCCTCGACTAAAGCCTACCGCAGAGAGATTGACAAGATAAATGCTAGCGTCCGACTGGCCAAGGGGTGAGTAATCGGACTCGTCCAAAGCAATGCTGTATCCATAATTGTTCTTAAAATCAGGCTTTCTATCATAGATATTATAAGAACCGGGCCCTTCACTTTTTTTGTCCTCTCTCTTCTTCGTTGCCTTTCCAAATACAGAGATCAAAAGCTTCCTAAATGACCATTTTGGTTCTTCACTGATTTTTTCCTTCAAATGAACAACTCTCTTCAAGCGAGCCAGTTTCTGATGATGCTGGAGTTCCAAAAACCCGGCCCATATGCTCGGGATTTGAGAATCGGATAGAGAAATGATTGGACCAGCTTGTTGCCTCGTCAACAGTTCCTTTAATTCGGCTATAGAAACCTGTTAAAGTGATATCATTAGGCGTTACAATCTTGATAAAAGCAAAATAGAATGCGATCTTCTCACTTACGTTGAATGCTGTTGACAATGTTAAGTGATCAAAGCCTGAAAGTATCGATATTGGATATGTTCCTCCACCAATGAAGAAAGACTGCGCCATAGAAATGAGCACATTCAGAAAAATTATGAGAAATGATTATGTGTTGGTCCTCTGTAGAGAGGCTTATTCAGTTCAGTATCTCGAGGGAATCAGATAAAAATTTTATGGATCAAACGAGCAAAGCAAACTAACATAATTATAGCAAAATCTACGTCCATTTGACATTGAAAGTTCTCCCTAGAATTCAGAAGAAGTTTACAATGAATCTCACACTTCTCAGTTTGTGAATAAAATTAAAAACATCACGTCGAGAGGATGAACAAACAGTATAATTAGATGCCATACAATTTCACAAAATCGTCATAAATTTTATGAAACAAATGAAAAGCGAAACGAATGCTTGGAATGTACCTGGAATGTGTGCCATCCCAAGCTCTCAGATGTGTCGATACTGCATATTGTATGTAGTATCTGACCTTCTGCCGCATTAACCAGATAAAAAGCGGAGCCTGCTTCAATTCTGTAGATATCTCCAGCCTCTAAGTGCTTTTCAACCAATTCATCTTTGTAGATATGCCCGATTCTTGCTTCCCCTACATTCAGTTTGATCTGATTCATATCTTCATCAATCAATCATCCTATAATTCTGCTAGATCTCTTTAATTATAAGGTAAATCGTGTTGCCACTTTGCTTGGGGTTGTTACCTAAATAATGTGTTTCTCGGGTGCCAAGCAAGTTAAGTAAGGACTTTCTCAGGGTCAATCCATCATTTGAGACGCTAAAAAAATTACACAAAAGAAGGGCCTAAAAAGTATTTATTGTGATGTTTGCCTGATTTTCATGAATGAGGTGCGCGCGCAAACACATGTTTGGTACTTCATACTGGACACACAATAGTCCACGTTTCTCCACCACAATCTTATCCAGTGCTATCTAATATGTCTCAATTGTATCTAGGATTCTAGTGTCAATGACCATTTCACTGTTTGTGCATGTCATCGTTGTGCAGAGCCATGCTAATCTTTTTCTGTATTGTTTCAATTATATTTAGGCCTTATTTGATGGGGATTAATATAATTTTTTAGTAGATTTTGATAAAAGTTAATAAAACGTGTGATTAAAAGTTTGTAGATCCCATAAAATATATGATTACAATTAACTGCAGACTTTGATTTGATTAAAATCTATATTTTAATCCCTACGAAATAAGAGCTTAGTATTGTCTGATCTATGTTGTTCTATCTATTCTATTTAAATTCTAATCTGGTACTATCTACTCTAGATCAATCCTATCTAGTATGGAAGCACACTACACTAACAGAAAGAAAAATCAACAGAAATGGCAAGAATACTCACAACATGTGGGGCCTGTGCATTTTTTATTTTTTTTAATACACAGTGGGGCCCACCCCTTTGTGAGATTTCTGTTGCATTTCTGTGGATTAATTTTTGTACAAATGGTGAAACCTCTAGTATATTCTAATCCAATACACGAAACATGCCATTAAATTAAAACGAATACCTTCGCGAATGAAGAGAATGAGACTGGAATCAAGATACTGAGGTATGAAAAGACTTCTGGGCTCCATAGTAATGAAACCAATATGCAAGGGACTTCTCATTAATTTTCCTCCAAAACCCCTCACCACCCTCATATTCCCTGCGTCAGTCTTCACCACTTGCTTTGAATCCTGCAACAAGAACCAATCCACTCCTTCCGGCCGCCCTGCGCCACCCTCTTCTCCACCGCCTTCTTCCTCTTCCCACCTCCATTCGTCTTCATAGCCACTCACATCCGCCACCGCCACCAGTGCACAGCACACCACAACCAGTAGCAAAAACGAAGCCCTTCCCATTTTCAGTAATCGTTTAAAACTAATTTTTCAGTCAAAATTTGAAAGATTTAGTTAAAAGAGCAGTTCATGTAGAGGAAAGGGAGAGAGGAAATGTTTACAGGTGGCTTTCACGCAGTATTTCATGGCATTGAGAGCATTTACCAGGTAAATAAACAGTTAACATATGGGAGAAATTTTCGGTTTCGTATTAAGACAAAGTCTTTGCATTTGCATGTTTGTGTTAAACTTGTAAGTTTTCACACTTTTATAAGTTTTATTCTTAGTAAAATTTAAAATCTATTACTAAGACTTTTCTCTGTTACTTCATCCAATATAGCTTAGTTCTACAAAATTAATTGGCCTGAACCGCGATAACTATTGCAAACCTGAAGAAGCTTTCACTGGTATTTCAGACTCTCTGAACTGCAATACAAGATATGATAAATTTTCTTTACAGCGAGCTCATTTGACAGCCACTTATCTAATCAACTTGAGCGTGAAGCTACAGAACCAAAAAAACAAATGCAAATCGTATTGCAATTTCAGGTGTCCATCGACCTTTGTGCCAGAATGGTCTATAAAACCGACCAGTTTCTTTGGTATGATCAGTACATAGAAACGTAATTGAAAAGCAAATGTTGGAGATAAATCATGATTCAAATTCGTTAGTGAAAACCTGGGAACCTTCGTGTCATGTTTGGTAGCGAAAATTGGATAGTACAAGGAAGAAAAACAGTTAAGAGTTTTGTATGTTACATTATATTGAGACTATATTGAGACAAGATTAGATACTACTGGACAGAGAAAAAAATGTTCAAATAGTTGAGTCTAGTACTGCATACTTTCTGATTATGAAATTACATTGAATATTTGAACACATCATGTTAATCCTGTTGATAATTGTTGTTCAACCATTCAATATAGGAAGTGAAGGAATGAAGAACAAAAAAATTTTTTTAACAGGGGGCAAGGGCGCCCCTGCGCTATACCGATCGTTGGGATCGATTTTTGACCGTTTGGGTCTATTTTTGATGCATTTTCCACTTATTTTTGGCACCAGTTCGTGGAGTATAGATGGTGACATATATATAGGTGATAAATGATCAATACAAACAAGAAATAAACATATGGAAATCTTGGAAAAACATATGTGAAAAATATTATTCCAAAAAACAAGAAAATCAGTTTTCTTCATCCATATTCATTTTTCTCTTTGTGTTCTTAAAGTTTTGGAGAATCACACCAGTGTTTAAGTGTGAATTCTTTTCAAGGCTTGATTAATCCTTCGAATCATTTGCCGTGAGACCCTTTAAGCACCTAATTTT
>CAIGRO010154770.1:0-21564 GCA_903798355.1 Fraxinus baroniana | reverse complement strand
AGAAATGTGAAAGTAAGAATGTCAACTCTATTCAACAGCTTGGGTATGCTCGGAATATTTATTCATAAATTTTGATCTTTATAAAATTTTATTTACCGATAAAAAAAATAATAGCAATATAATCCTGAACTGAAAAGGCGAAAAATATTTTCCTCAAAAAGATAAGGTCAGAAAACAGGTGCAACAAAGTACACCGAATAACGCTTGTAAAGAAGATTACGCGTAACGAATTTGATTCTGTAGTTTATATAATGTATTGTGAATGTAAAGGCAAAGCAAGCAGTGGGACCTCTTCCTTTTGGATTTTCCCATATTCCGCTTTCTACGCGGTGTCGCCGCCCTTGTTTCCTTCGCCTCCTTCCTTAGTTTATTCAACCACTCCACCACCTCCACCGGCTCCATCCTGTTCCTATATATAGTAACTAACTTCATACAGAATTTTTAACATCTCCATTTCTGAGCTTTTCTTTGTGAGAAATATGAGTAACTACAATCAGAATCAGCTCCAAGGTATGTAATTCAATTTTGTTAAGGGGTTTATGGATTTTGATTGTTTGAATTTGAATAGCGTTGCTTATGGGTTTTTGCAGGAGTATATCCTCCACCAGGCACTGCAGAGCCACAAGGTGTTCCATATATGGCTCCACCACCGCCGGCCGGTTATCCCATGAAAGATGGTCATGGAAAACCACCAGTTAATCTGGCTCCGGCGGAAACTCAGTCGAGGGGCGATGGCTTCTGGAAGGGATGGTGAGTTATCTTTCTGTGCTCTCTCCCTTCCTATTGTAGATGTTACAAGAATGAGAGACAAAACATGTAAAAATAATAATTTTATATAATTTTGAAAATTAATTTAGCACTTATTTGATTCTCATTATTTTTAAAATACATTTTTCTCTCTTTTATTTTCAACGGCATATATTCTTTACTAAAATAATATTACATACAAATCCAAATCATTTTCTCATTTTTTTAACTACACATTCACTATCAAAATAATATTTCAAAATGCATTTTCATCAAAAATTGGGTGCGAATAGAATTTTACACTCAAATTACTTTTTAATAGTATAATAATTAAACTCTGAAATTTTGTGCAATTCTGGATTTAAGTTTTCAAATATTTTGTTCAAAAGATTTCTTTATAAAGAGGGCTACCTGAATTTTACTCTTTTAACTTCTTGGAAATAAAATAACTAATAAGAAATTTCCCTTTGAGGGATTTTGTGTAAATTTTAGACGTGAAAAAAATGCGAAATTCGTATATGAAAAATTATTAAAAATAAATAATTAAAACAAAATAGGTGGGTAGGATAATCCATATGTGGAAATTACTGAAAACAAAATATCAAGAACTAATGAGATAATAATAATTTAAATAGAGTTTAAGGTTAAAATGTTAAGATTTGAGATTTCATCTTAAAATGTCAACCTTGCTAAGAGAAATATCCAAAATCTTTATAAATTGATATATATTTTCATATTTATTAGATGTGAGATTTTTTCCTTAACACACTCACACAAGATGATGACTTGTTTGAGTAAATCAATCTTGATTGAATTGTTCGTTAGAGCAAAATTGACTCTAATACCATGTTAAGATTTAATATTATGTCTTAAAAGGTTCTTGTTTGGTTCAATTAAAAAAATTAAATTAAAGTCAAATAATTAATTTTAATTATACATGTCATGGGATCCACAAATTTCGACCACACATATCATCTATTCTTAACGAAATCTACTATTTTTTTTTATTTTTTATTTTTTATTTTTTATTTTTTAATCTAAACCAATCCAATATAGATGGGTTTTCGAATTTTATCTTTTACCTATTTTGAATCAATTTAAAGAATAGGAGGATAGGTTTGAGATAAAAAATAATGAATGTCAGTTTAGATAGTGTCAAGTTGAAATTTCATAAAAAAAAATTTCAATATAAGATAGGGATTATTGTTAATTTTTTTTTATTTAATTTTTTTTTTTTGTTTCCAACGTTGGCTAAAGATAAACAATTTTGAGCCGCCTTGTAATTTATGAAATTTCATGTTTGCAGTTGTGCTGCATTGTGTTGCTGCTGTGTGTTGGATGCCTGCTTCTGAGAAATCTATGAACTAACTGTTTCCGAAACTATTTTATGTTTATTACATATCTCTCGGATTTTCTATATTAGTATTTTGTTTCCTGGAATAAATAGTTTAATTTTTTTGCTTTGTACAGTTATGTAAATCTATGTTATATCTGTTTTTATTTTTCTTTCGGTTAATACAACCTTAATGAATGTAGGGTTAGTAATCTCTGACTATATATTACTCTCACCATCTCATAAAGATGTTTTTTTTCTACCGTCGTACAGATTAAAAAATTTCAATTAATATAATTAGAACAATATTTCTAATACAATCCTACATTGTACAATTAAAGCCATGTTTGATCCTCATTATCTAATTTTTTCTCAATTATTTTCAATCACTTGTATCCACAATACATTATTTTGCACATAGGCCAAAATTTGTTCTTACTTTTTTATATAACATGCTCTTCGGAAATTCACTATTACAAACCTCATTTTCAAAAAAAAAAAAATAAAATAAAATAAAAAATGGAGCTCAAATATAGTCTAAATATGGGCATAACTAATAAATCTACCATACTCTCCATAAGAAAATTAGACTATATCTTTATGCGACAGGAGTAGTAAAAAGGAGTGATAATTGAATTAACAGGGATGGACGTGTGTTTGAGTGTACAAAAAACAACGTTAAAAATATAGTGATCATTAGAAAATTTAACCTTATAGTTAGGCATGAGCTTTGTTTCATCACACAGATGATGGAACCCAAATGTTATTTGCAGTTTAACATGTTGGTTCTCCACTAGTCATAGAATGTATAAACTCTTTAATCAATGTTTTTGTGATCTAGTCATGTTTGACAATTATTATTTTCAAATTCTTTTTCTATATATTCATTTTCAACCACCTTCACACAATAAAATATTCTGTACATAAACCTAAAATTTTTCCCTACTTTTAACCACACATTCTTCTAAAAATCACTATTCTAAAGTTTATTTTTCTCCAATAATGATTGTCAAATAGGGGATTAGTATCTTACTAGAGATTATAATGACACAATCAGTTTTTTTACAGGAATCTTTTGGAAGAGAAGGAAGAACCCACGTAAATAATTGCCTGATTATCGAAAAACAAAAGTCAAAGGGCCAATGGTAAATATATATACACGAAAAAACGTTTGGTTTTGAAAAGTTAAAATGGGGCTTTTGAGATTGAAAAATTACTTTTGAATCCGTTTGGCTAATTTTAGAGGAAGTTGATCCAACGTGACTTTCTCGAAAATTACTTCTAGAATTGGAAGTTATTTTAAAATTTAGTTTTCAAACAAAAATAAGATAATTTTCGTTTGGAGTTTTTTTTACAGAAAGTCAAAGTAAAAACAAAAATCATGTCAAAAGGGCATGTATTATACTTTTGTGCATTTAATAGTATTATTAGTGCCCATTTAGCTCCCATTATTTCACATTATAATAAGAGAAATAATAATTTTTTGAAAAATATATGGTTAAAAATAAGGACTGTTTTAGTTTACATGTAATATTAGTTTATTAGAGAATGTGCAATTGACAACGAGACATAAATAATTTGTAATTTAATAGAGAGTAATATGGACCAAATATCTTAATATATTGTAAATGAGAAAGATAAATTAAGCCCTTGTTAAGCCTCAATTATAATGAGATATTTGAAAATAACGTATTTTGGAATAGTAATTATTGGGAGAATGTATGATTAAAAAAGAAAGATTATTTTTTTAAATTTACGTGTGATATAATTTTATTGAAAATTGTATAATTAAAATGAAAGTTTTAACAAATGCCAAACAAGGGCTAGGCCCCATTTGAAACTCATTTTAACGAGTGTTTTGGTCATGTCCCATTAATCTACAGTTGAATTAACAATAAAAAAAAAATCCCCCGGGCATAGCTCAGGTAGCTGAGAGAATGGCGATAGGAGTTAGGCTCCAATGTGGCGAACCAATCCCTCGTAGCATTAGTCAATGTTTAAGGAAAGACCTTGCACATTACTTAATCTGGCACAACCTGTAGGTTCATGATGTCTGTGTAGACATTTAGATGGTTGATGGGGTCGGTAATCCCATCGTATTTCTTTATGCAGGGAACTTAAACCTATCCGGGAGGGGATATGAAAGAACTTCCAATGTGAACGGAGTGTTAGGGGTAAACCCCATCACTCCCTTGATATTCTGTTATAGTCCTGCCGCAATCCCATCCTGTATAATTTACGCGAGCTCGTCTGAGTCCATGGTCACCAATCTCGAGGTTGAGGCTGCTGAAGGTATGCCTGAGGCCCTGGATCCACCATTGTCATGGGCATCACGGGTAGCCCGAGCTCGAGCATCATTCATGAAGCATTCTGGTTGGGCCGGCATTGTCTCCGGTACCGGAGGTTGGGGAATGTTTCTTTAGATTAGTAGTTGAGCTAGCATTGCAACTTGCTGACGAAGCTCTACGAATGCCCGAGCGGTAACCATTGTTGGTGGAGGATCTAGCATCCCTAGTGATTCTTCCTGATGAACTTGAGGATCAGCAATGGGTGGTTAGTTTGGAGTGGATGAGCTTGCAAGAAGAAGACTTGAACGTGCATTCACCATGACTTTTGGTAGCGCTTCCCACAGACGACGCCAATGATGCTACCAAAAATCGCACCTGCTGATTTCCCGAACATGACGACCAAGGACGAGCACGAACGAGATCTTTCAGTACCTGAAACAAAGGTGTTGATGTTTCGCCTCGTCGTTCCTCCGATACTTAAGTCAAAGAGAGAGTTTAGAGAAAATATATGCTGAAAAAAATATATATGAAAATGTACCCGAATAATGATCCAAGGCCCCATATTTGTAGAGCTAGGTAGTAGTGGACTCTTAGTAAGACTTGTCACCTTATTTTTAGGAATGGCTTGTGGTAGGAGTTAGTGTTGGATTAAAACTAGAAGTCTCACCTTACCTTACCTACAACATATTTCCAGATAGACTCCTTACAGTCCTAGGATTTCTTTAAAATTGGTAACGGATAAGGTTAGGGTTCTTTCGGGATGAGGACTAGTAACGCTCGATCGTGGAGCACTTAGAGAATTTGGCTAAGGCAAAATCCCGAGCACATACCCCGAGGACTACTGATGTGATTTTGGAGGCATTCTAGAGGGTCCATCCTCGAGTTATCTTGAAGACTATACATGCTCGAGGACTTAGGTCGTATAATTGAAAGACGGGACTCCTCGAAATCCTCGTGCTTGAGGTGCTATAATAATGACCACATCACTAGCCTCCGTGCATCCATCCCTAAAGCTCGAGAATTAGGTGTGGTAGAATTAGGTGTGGATGTACATGAGGTTGGTGCTTTATAGAAGGCAAGTGGGATGCTCGTCTTCTAGAAGGTTGGATGCTTTATAGTAGGTGTGTTTGTCTCGATCATTCGACAGATCTAGTTTTTAGGCTCCACATAAATCTTCAGAATTAAATAACCTTAGCTCGAGCTATGAGGTTGTGCTCATAATCGAGGCCTTGGCCCAATAACATGATTAATAAACTTCTTGACAAAGTAACGTGCTCAACAATATTACCATTAATTGATGTATTGAGCTTGACGATGTCACCATTAGCTGTTTGACAAAGTATTGAGCTTGAAAATATCGCCATTAACTAAAGTATTCAATGATATCACCATTAATTGATGTATTGAGCTCGGCGATAATATATGTAGTTGGGTCTTGTCCAAATAATTAATTGGCTTGTGGACTAAGTTTTGATCTCGATGACCATACAGTGAATTGAGCTCGACGATACCTCATTAATTATCTTGAACCGAGCTCGATGACAGCCCAGTTTTTTATCAAGTCATGAGCTCGACGATAGCTCTTTTAATTAACTTAATCATGGGCTCAAGGAGAGCCTAGTTCATAATCAAGTCATGAGCTCGACGATAGCTCTTTTAATTAACTTAATCCTGGGCTCGAGGAGAGCCTAGTTCATAATCAAGTTATGAGCTCGACAATAGCTCATTTAAGCAATTTAATCATGAGCTTGAGGAGAGCCCAGTTCATAATTTAATTATGTCATGAGCTCGATGATAGCTCATTTAATCAATTTAATCATGAGCTCGAGGCTAGCCCGGTTCATAATTATGTCATGCGCTCGATGATAGCTCATTTAATCGATTTAATCCTGAGCTCGAGGATAGCCCAGTTTATAATTATTTTTGATCCCCAAGTGTTGAGCTCGACGACCATAAGAGTTTGTGTGGCCCAATTTGATCCCGACGACACCGCCACTGCCACCGCCACCAATGATGGCAATCTCGAGCTCGAGGACTAATCGATGAAATTTTGTCCAAGACTTATTTTAGACTGGTCGAGCTCGAGATAGGTTTTTAAGGTACTCGTTTATGGTATGTTTTGAGGTACTTGCGCATGACAGGGCTTTGATGAGATCATGCTCGTAGCATGTCTCGGAGGTGCCTACGCATGACACGGCTTTTGTGAGATAATGCTCGTAGCATGTCTCGAAGGTGCCTACGCGTGACAAAGCTTTGATGAGATCATGCCCGTAGCATGTCTCGGAGGTACCTGCGCGTAACAGGGATTTTGTGAGGTCATGCCCGTAGCATTTCTCGAAGGTATCAGCGCATGACAGGGCTTTTGTAAAATCATGCCCGTAGCATATCTCGATGAGTGCTCATGGCATGTTTTGAGGTGTTCGCTTGCATCATGACATGAGGGCCTATTTGTGACAGGTCTTTTGGAGATCATGCCCATAGCATGTCTTAGAGGTGCTTGCTCGTGACAGGTCTTTTTTGAGCTCATGCTCGTAGCATGTCTCGAAGGTGCCTGCTCGTGACAGGTCTTTGAGAAAAATACTTAAAAGTTTTGTTGGGTTATTCCCAACAATTGTATCATATAAGCTTCCCTATGATCTAAAACAAGTATAGGCTCGCAGGCATTGATGAAAGAACTACTAAAAATGCGCGAGGCATGCAAGCCCGATGAAAAGATTAATCAACTATATAAAAAAATGCATAGGGCATGCAAGCCAAAAAATAAGTGTAAAATTAACTAAATTAAAGAGACAAGGTAAAGACCACTACTTGTAATAAATCTTGAGATTGTCAACATTCCAGGGCCTTAGCAATGGTCTTCCGGACATATCCCTCGAGCTATGATATTGATTGTACCAGCTGTGTGTTTGTTATCTCCTCCTGAGCCCGAAGTCTTTCCTTTGTCATGATCATTCCTTGGACGTTTATCATGTCTAATATACATCTTCAAGAATCATCTTCTAATGAGTGCCTCAATATTATGCACTCCTCAGTTGTATGCTCATGATCCCTGTGGAAGTCACAATATTTGCTCTTGTCTCTGGTCTCCAAGGGAGATCGCAACCTTGGAGGCCATTTAAGCTCCTTTATGTCCTTGATTTCCATCAGTATGTTGGAATTAAAAGTGTTCAGAAGGGTAAACGGCTTAGGCAGACCTTCATGTTTCTGCTTTCTTTTAGCATGATCCTATCGCAAGTTCAAATCGTGCGGCCTCTTGAGTTGGGACTTTTCAGAGCTCGAGCTAGCCTTCATAGCCTCTTCCATGTTAATGTACTTTCCTCCACGGGTAAGAAGCTCGGTCACAGACTTTGAGGGTATCTTTTATAAAAAGACATCTTGAAGGCCTCACACCTCACTGTATATGTGAGAGTCGAAACAACCGTCGTGATTTGAAATTTCAGTATTTGTGGCCTTTCTTTGTTGAACCTCATCATAAAGTTACGTAGGGTCTCATTTAGGCCTTGGAAAAGCTGTATGAGGGTGGCCGCCGTCTTCCTGATACGCTGACTACTTACGAAGAAGGTGGAAAACTTATCAGAAAAGTTAGAGAATGACGATATAGAGTTCGGCTCCAATGTGGCGAACCAATCCCTAGTAGCAGTAATCAATGTTTGAGGAAAGGCCTTGTACATTACTTGACCTGGTGCAACCAGGTTCATGACGTCTGTATAGACATTTAGATGGTTGGTGGGGTCAGTGTTCCCATCGTATTCCTTTATATGAAGGAACTTAAACCTGTCTAGGAGTAGATATGAAAGAAGTTCCGACGTAAACATAGTGTTAGGGGTGAACCCCGTCACTTCCTTGGTATTTTGTTGTAGTCTAGCTGCAATCTCATCCTGTGTGATTCATGCGAGTTCGCCCGAGTCCATGGTCACAAATCTTGAGGCCGAGGCTGCTGGAGGTATGCTTGAGGCCCCGGATCCACCATTGTCATGGGCATCATGGGTAGCTCGAGCTTGAGCATCATTCATAAATCTTTCTGGTTGGGCCGACGTTGTCTTCGGTACCGGAGGCTGAGGATTGTTTATCTGGACGGTTGACTCAGTATTGCAACCTATTGACAGAGCTCTTCGAATGTTCGAGCGGTAACCATTTTTTAGTGGAGGATCTGGCATCCCTAGTGATTCTTCTTGATGAACTTGAGGATTGGAAATGGGTGGTTGGTTTGGAATGGATGAGCTTGCAAGAGGAAGACCTAAACGTGTATTCACCATTACTTTTGGTAGCGCTTCTCATAGACGACATCAATGATGCTACCAAAAATCGCACCTGCTGATTTTTCGAGCTTGACAACCGAGGATGAGCACGAATGAGATCTTCCAGTACTTGAAACAAAGGTGTTGATGTTTGGCCTCGTCGCTCCTCCGATGCTTAAGTCAGAGGAAGAGTTTAGAGAAAATATATGCTGAAAGATATATATGAAAACATACCCAAATAATGATCTAAGGCCCCATATTTATAAGGCTAGTTAGTAGTGGACTCGTAGTAGGACTCGTCACCTTAATTTTAGGAATAGCTTATGGTAGGAGTTAGTGTTGGATTAAAACTAGAAGTCTTACCTTACCTTACCTACAATATGTTTCAAGATAGACTCCTTACAGTCTTATAATTTCTTTAATATTGGTAATTGGATATGGTTAGGGTTCTTTTGGGATGAGGACGAGCAACGCTCGATCGCGGAGCACTTTGAAAATTTGGCTAAGGCAAAATCCCGAGCACATATCCCGATGACTGCTGATGTGATTTGGAGGCATTTTGGATGGTCCATCCTTGAGGTATCTCGAGGACTATACAGGCTTGAGGACTTGGGTCCCATAATTGAAAGAGAGGACTCCTCAAAATCTTCGTGCTCGAGGTTCCATAATAATGACCACATCATGTGGTAATTAATTTTTTTAATGAAAAATCGTGTCACTTGATTTTTTGAGATGTGCTCTGCCCGTGTTTCGATCTCGAAAAGGGTTGTCTAATTTTCTAATTCACGCTTCCTTTGTGATTTACCTTTGTAGATGTACACGCTCCGCAATCTAGACGAGATGAAGTGTACATTCTCCAATCCAAATGAGACACAGCCCGCTGTGCATAAATCTGTACAATGGGAGCCTAGGAGCATAAAATATTCATCGCTACGGTTGAGCAGGTAATTACTGAAGGCCATCAAACCAGAAAGTGCTTTTCGAGAAAGGGTTGAGAATGTCTCTAGCATTTGTTCAACGACACCGCTGGGAAGAATTGGAGCATTGACCAGCTACTTTTTGAGTTGTAAAGAGAACATAAGCTAATTTTTGAGTTGCTCTGATGCACGGGGATTGAGTATGGCCTCAACAAAGGTAACAGAATTTAGGCTTCGTCAAGTCCTTGAATGATTCCATGAGTTCCTTGTCTTTTTGAATCTTTCCCGATCGTCGGTCCTTCCCTGGACACATTCTAAAATTTGTTGTCTTCATAATCCATTAGGTATTGAACTAGATATTCATCCACGGGAGAATAACCTGTAAGGACAGTATAAATTCAATTTTATCAAATAGCTAAAGCAAACGCATCAAGAATCTTAACCCTCGAAGTGAAGCCACGAGATGAAGTAGTTTTTAGTAGAATGCTAATACCTTATAATTCTTCTCTGTCATTCTCTCAAGCAATGGAGATTTCTTAGTAGTTTATTACCGGAGAAATCTCCATTTTATTTTGGAGCTGTAACAAATTATGTTTAAACAAGACATCTTACGTCTCAAATCAATCACTTTTCTTGGATTTCAAGCCTGTTGCATGTGCATGGAATATAGCATCCAATTTAAGGCAACTATATCCTTTAAACCCTTATCATATCATAAAATAATTCTTATCTCAAAAATATTGCTTCCAACATTTCACATGTTTCTTTTCGAAGAGATGACGAACGAGTTTAGTTCTAGTTTGTTGTCTAAAACAGACTGCAACCTCAATTCTATGTCAGATTCGGAGAACAGTTCCCATGAAGATGTTATGCAAAGTTGGAACTGGATATAAAGATATGATTTCGATATTGTCAAATTGCCAAATGCATGGTTCGAGAATACATGGCACCGAATAGGGAACGTCAATATTTATTTCCCGAAAACACATAGTGGCCACATTTTCATGCTACAAAATATGCATGTATCATCCAATGTTTTTTCAATTCATACATATTTTCCTAGACCAATACAGATTATCAAGTAGTGTAAAAATGTTGATGTATACGAGTAGGTCGGATATTCTTGTGCATACTTGCAAACGGTAATGGGTATCGTCAAGTGAAAATGTTGTACGGGCGTTCAGTGCACATGATTTGTCATTGCTTCATGATAGTCCTTTGCGTAGTAGTCTCGTTCCCCACACACATGATTAAATCTAATCCAATTTACAATAATGGAGCTTCTAATCATCACTCGTGTCCCAAACGTTATCTATTGTTTCTAGTTCGTATTTGTACTTTGAACAACAATATTGATTAAGCGTACTTGTATGACCATGTTCAGTTGACACAATTTTTGTTGACATATAATCAAACAAGACTGGATCGGTACAATTGACGTCACGTGAAGGCTATGCTGCCATGGCATCAAAGTCATTACTTTATAGGAAGAAAATGAATTTCAACCCAGAACGTGTTGACTGCTTGTGATTTCAATTTATGCTTCCCATTCATCTTGGCGAGGACAACAAAGAGCACACACGATAGTCGTATTTTGACACGAGCTGTACATAGTTTGGATATAAATTCCTCAGCACCGACAAATGGAAATATTATTTAGTCGACTCGGGTTTTGCACATAGGTTTGGCTATATGGCTTCGTATAAGGAATTTGATATACGATATCATTTTCAAGAATTTTGGAATGACATGGGAAGGTGACATGTCGATTTTGAAATATTTGCAAAAGATTTAATTACCATCACTCATCTCGTCGTAATGTTATTGAGCGGTTATTTGGTGTTTGGAAGCAGAGATGAGAAATTCTCGATCAAATGCCTAGTTACTTGTTCAAAGTGCAAACTGTTTTTGTCGTAGCAACAATGTGAATTCATAATTTCAATGGAGAAACAGCTAACTCGATGAGGGGCTTCATAGATCGGAAGATATAGATGACAAAGAAATTGAGGTAGACCTACTTAATGAACATGATGAAATTGTCTTGAGATGAATGTGATTGACGAGGATATAACGTGACGATAAATATGCCATTATATAGTACAAACATAATGTTAGTGTTTGCAACTAATTGTATTGAAAACGTTATTTATGGATTCTCTACAATATTAATGTTTGCGACGTGTTATATTCCTTACCTCCGAGGCTCAAAATAAGGATGGCAGAAAGTCAATGAGAAAGTCAAAGGAAGACTCATGAGGTTAGAGTATGAAAGAAGTCAAACAAATCGAAGTCCTCTCATCAAACAGTCGAAGTCCATGTTGAGGCACGGCCTCAAGAACGAAGCACTGCAACTTAGAATGAGGCTCTCAAACTCATCCAAAGCCCATGATGTCGACGCTTTTTGCTGCAATATATTTGGAGTGTGTCATCTATTTTATAAAACGACTTGCCCCTTATCAATGTATTAAATTATGAGTAGACAGTGATGTGAAGCCCAAATTTAGGAGATGAGGCCATGTAGTGCTGATCCAACGATTACCACGTCGGCCAAGACAGTATAAATAGGTTCTCTTTATAAGTAATAGAGGATGGTTAAGAAAACTGGGACAATCATATATTCAAAATATACACTTAAACTCTCAAGGATTTTATACAAATGCTTGGTTGAATACTTCTTGTATTTTTTTGGTATGTTTATCGAATACCATGCAATAACCTCAATATACATTTTTATCTATCCTTACACATATTCCCGTTGGTTATAACGTAGATTATTTTTGGTTTTCTGCCTAGTGATCGTTATTATCGCGATTGCTATTGTTTCATTCGTCAGTGCTTGAAATATAACCTAGCAAAACATAACTATACATAAAATACTAATGAACATGTAGGGCCAAGGAGGGTACCCAATTCCTCCATCCGTAGCCCCAGAAAATACATTCCATAACCCTCAAGGATACTACCATGAAGAGGAAGAAGTTGAAAGCTAGAGGGCTGGATACCATCACACTAGGATGGAAATTCCCCAAGAGATGGAGATTGAGGTTGATACGTAAACTAATTACGCCTCAAAACGACCCTATGAGGCCCCATTTAACTTTCCTCCAAATTACGAGCCAGAAGATTGACCTCAAAGGTCAGTAAGTGTATTTGATAGAATAAGCCCGGGGGTTGCCTAGAAATAGGTCGGCTCACCCCCTACGCCTAGAAATAGGCGGGCTCCCCCTCCTATGCCTAGAAATATGCAACCAGAACCTCCTCGGTATGAAAAACAAAAACCAACATACCACGAGGAACTTCAAATTCCTTTCTTTAGTAATAAACGAGAGATGAGGGATTAGAAAATAAGTGAGACAAACCTTCCCAACCACCTCTCTGAATTCATCAGGAGAGGGATGAAGATTCTGATAAACACAAAGGTCATGTGACGATGACAACCACTCACCAATTTCACAAGCCATAAGGAATGTCCTAATGCTGAACCACTTCACACTCCCTAAAATCCCTAAATATGATGGGAGGGGTGACCCCGCGAAATACCTCAACAGCTTCAAAACACATATGATCTTGAAAGGGGCCACCCCAGTTATGAAGTGTCGAGCCTTCCACTTGACTTTAAGTGGAGGAGCTGAAATTTGGTATACACGGTTGCTAGAGGGCAGTATTCACAGTTGGCCAGACTTTAAAAGGATGTTCTTAAAGTGCTTCACTACTAGCAAAGAGGGTGAAAGGCCTATTCAACGCTTAAAAGACACGCGACAACAACACGGTAAGATGCTAAAAAGTTTATTGTCCCATTGCAATGATGAAAATAACCTACTATGTGCAAGTCATAGATAAAGAAGCTTTGACCGCCTTAAGAAGAGGCTTAGACCTGAACTCTCTCTTTTGGAGAGATGTACAGAACAAGGACCCTACTACCTATAATACCTTAATAGAAATGATCAAGCGGGAAATTCTCAATAAAGAATTGAAGGATCATAGAAACAAGGCCAGCCAGAGACTTTTCCATCCTCAAATGCAGAGAAGGAAAGGTCCTACCTCTCATTTGATGAATCACCAAGCACCCATCAACCATGGACAAGTACTAGCTACATCGACACTTAATGTAGTACCCACTTTGGCCTATGAAGAGGTAAACTTGGATACTGAAATGCATCTGTTCAAGCCTTTCCAAAGGTACCCACAAAGGGAAAGAGGTAGGGGACAAGATGCTGAACCAATACCTACCATCAATCCCATGGCCACTGCACGGAGAACTACTGGGATGTCGCAAGAGACTCCCGCAATACCAATCAAGGAAGACGGCAGGCGCCCTCGAAGAGATGCTCCTTCTAGACAAACTCAATCGCTTGGAAATGATGAGCCATGACGTCTTAACAGAAACGACCTCCCAAGTGGGAGGGATAATGATGCAGAAGGGCCCAAAGAAGGTCAAAGGTAGAGACGAAGTTCGTAACAAATAATGGCCAAGAACCCATTAGGGAAATTAACACAATTATTGGAGGTCCACATGTTAGGGAGAGTCTAGGAACTCACAGAGAAATTGTGCTAGAAAAGCATAGGAGCCTTCTATGATGAGTTTCATAGTTAACTAACCCTCTGCCAGAAGAACAATTTCACCAATCATATTTACTCAAGAAGATGCAATAGGTGTGCATTATCTACACTGTGATGCCCTAGTGGCATGAGCTGTCGTGACCCAAAATGACCTGAAAAGAATTTTAGTGGATAATGGAAGCTCAGTCAACATAATCTTTTGAACCACTTTCGATAAGATGAAATTTGACCACAAGTTTACCCCCATGAGTTTTCCCTTGTATGGCTTTATAGGAGATAACATCATCCCAAGGGATAATATCACTCTAGCAATAGAGATGGGGACCTTACCTTTGACCACTCACCATTTCATGGACTTTTTTATGGTTGATAATCGCTTTGTTTATCATTGAGTACTTGGGAGGCTCACCTTAAAAGAACTATGGGCTATCACTTCCATTCATTACTTATGTATGAGATTCCCAACTGATAATAGCATTGCCACAATCTGAGGTGACCAACGAAGTGCAAGAAATCTTACTCAAACTCCATAAGGAAATCTGAACCAAGAACTATCAACGTTATCGTCAGAGACCTTGACATGAACGACGTCCCTGAACAAGGGAATACCCCTGAACAAGAGGAAGACGTCGAGATGACATATGTCCTTGAAGAAGAGGAATCCTTGGTATAACAGGAACCTTTGTTGAAGAGGCTATTTGTGAAACACGGACCCCCTTTAGGAAGGCTGCTGAAGAAGCAGCTAACTTAGAGGAGCTAGACCCTCGCATCATTGACTGTGAGCCTCAAACAATACCTATAGAGGAGCTAGAAAGTTTCCTAATAGACCCATAGGACCTCTCGAGACACTTGCAGATGGAAAGAAACCTGACCACAAAAGAAAATGAGGAATTGAGAAGCTTCTTGTTAAAAAAGTCTTGATATCTTCACCTAGAAACATGGCGACATGGTAGGCATTGTTCCAAAGATTAGTTGTCACCACATGAACATAGATCCAAAGATTACCATACATAGGCAGAAAAGAAAAGCTCTCAACCCTGAAAGATATGAGGCTCTAAAGGAGGAGGTTAAGAAGCTAATAAACAATGGATTTATCCGGGAATTAGTGTATCGTAAATGGATTTCGGACCCAGTATTGGTCAAAAAGCATAACAAAAAGTGGAAGGTTTGTGTAGACTTTTCAAATTTAAACCAGGTCTGTCCTAAGGACAGATTTTCACTTCCTAGAATTGACCAACTTGGGGATTCAACTGCCAGGACGAACTTCTTAGCTTCATGGATGCATATTCTGGGTACCACCAATTCCCTATGTTCTCGACAGATGAAGAACACACCTTCTTCATCACAAATAAGGGTCTCTATTGTTACAAGGTCACGCCCTTCGTGTTGAAAAATGTTGGAGCTACCTATCAAAGAATTGTCAACAAAATGTTCACCGACCTTATTGGGAAAACCATGGACGTCTACGTGGACAACATGCTGGTGACGATCTTTAAAGCAGGAGATCATGCGAAATACCTTAATGAGACATTCTAAATTTTGAGAAGATATTGGATGAAGCTCAATCCTTTAAAATGTACCTTTGGAGTTTCCTCTGGAAAGTTTTTGGGCTACACTATCAAACAAAGAAGTATTGAAGCAAATCCTGAAAAGGTCAGATTAAATTGAATGAGGTCACCTCAAAAACTAAAAGAGGTACAAAGCTTCACCGGACGAGTAGCAACTTTAAACCACTTCGTCTCTAAGGTAACAGACAACTGCCTACCCTTACTTAAGATCCTCAAATGAAGAATTAAGTTTCAATGGACAGAGGAATGTTAGGTAGCCTTACAAGACCTGAAAAAACACTTGGGACAAGCTTCCCTCCTCTCCAAGCCTAGGGATCATGAGCCACTGTAGTTGTACTTAGCACTGACTTTCGAGGCCATCAGTTCGATTTTAATAAGAGAAAAGAACAACCACCAACTACCTATTTACTACGTTAGCAAAGCACTATTAGAAGTAGAGACTTGCTATCTAGACATGGAAAACTAGCTCTTTCTTTGGTGGTGCCGTCGAGAAAGTTGAGACCATACTTCTAGGCTCATGGTATATATGTATTAACAAACTTTCTCCTCAAGTAAGTACTACAGAAGCATGATTATTTAGAGAGGTTACTTAAGTAGGCTGTGGAACTTAGTGAGTTTGACATCATCTTTAAGCCAATGACAGCTACCATGGGTCAGGCCTTAGAAGGCTTTGTTGCAGAATTTACTCCTGTTCAAGAAATAGAAGAAGAGATGGAACATGTCGAACCTCCAACTTGGAACCACTTAGTTGATGGATCCTCATGAGAGACAGGGTTAGGAGCAGGGGTTATCTTAGTTAATCCAGAGGGGCATTTGTGCTTTAAAATTCGATTTCAAGGCTACCAATAATGCAGCTGAATATGAGGCCCTCCTAGTTAGCCAAAGGTTAGCTAAAGAAATGCAAGTAAGGAGGGTTGTCGTCAATAGAGACTCCTAACTAGTAGTGAGTCAAGTTCATGGTAATTTTTTAGGCAAAGATAAGTCTATGGCAGTATACTTGAAATTGGTTATGAGTTTCATCCCATCCTTTGAAAGGTTCGAACTGGTACAAGTCCAGGCTCCAAGAACATCCATGTCGACGCACTATCAAAATTAATAAGCAGTAAAGATTTCGAGCTATTCACGGTTGTGTCTAAAAAACATCTTTCCAGACCTTCATCTGTCATGAGCGATGCTATAATGTAGGTTGAAGACACTCTATCTTGGATGAAGCCAATCATATTCTACCTTAAAGACCAAAACCTATTCCCTGAAAAAGAGAAGGCTTAGAAGCTCAGAAGGAGAGTTGCCCACTTCGTCTTCCAAGATGGTATATTATATAAATGTGGGTTCTCATTATCCGTACTTAGATGTATTAGAGGAGAGCAAACAAATTACATGCTTCGAGAAATCCATGAAGGGATATGTGGAAACCACACTAGAGGATGGTCCTTAGCATAAAAAGTACTTATACAAGGATATTACTAGTTTACCTTGAAAAAAGATGTGCAAAAGTTCGTTAGAAAATGTGATAAATGTCACTACTTTGCTACTATCCAAATGTAGCCTCCTCAAGAGTTGAATGTCGTATCCAACCCTTTGCCATTTGCAAAATGAAGAATAGATCTTATAGGACCTGTTCCAAAAAGGAGAGGAAACTCTGGTTTTACAATTGTCGCCGTTGATTACTTCACCAAATGGGTAGAGGTCGAACCACTTGCCGAAATCACTTAGGCCAAACTTCCAAGTTCCTATGGAAAAAATCATATGCAGGTTCGAAATCCCTTATTCGATTGTGTCAGACAACGGTAGACAGTTAGACAACAAGAAAGTCATAATTTATGTGAAGATCTAGGCATCAAGAAGCATTTTTCCTCCTTACATCACCCCAAGACAATGGGCAGGTCGAGGCTATTAACAAAATGATCAAGTATACATTGAAAAGGAAATTAGATGCCTCTAAAGGGGCTTGGGTCGATGAACTACCTCAACTACTCTGAGCTATCAGACTACAAGCAGAACAGCTACAGGAGAGACCCAATTCTCTATTGTCTACGGGCCCAGGCTATGAGCCATGTTGAAGTAGGTCGGCCATCTCTTCGATGAATATATTTCAATGAAATTACTAATGATAGGATGAGGAGCTTGACCTCCTTAAAGAAAGGAGGGATGACTCTTAAGCAAGATTGGCAGTTTATCAAACGAAAATGACTAGATACTACAATTCGAAAGTAAAATAGAAGTCATTTCATTTGGATGAATTGGTGTTTCGAAGGGTATTCCCATCCTCCAAAGAGCATGACTTAGGAATCCTAAGTCCCAACTTGGAGGGTCTTTATCGCATCTATGAACAGGTTCAGCTGGGAACTTACAAAATCGAGAATATAGATGGAAAAGCACAAACTTATCCATGGAATGTAGAACATATGTGCAAATATTATCAATGATGTAAACATCTTGTATATGCAATCTCAGGCTCAATAAAGATGAATTTTAAAAATATTAGTTGTACGTTAAAAATACCTCCCTAAAGAGGTTAAAACCTTGGGAGATGCCTCTTCGTAGATGATCTATCCCTACGAAGAGACGCGTGGGCATTTCGACGAGAAACTGGGTCTAAAAAGGACTACATCTACACTCGTGAAGTGTGGCACATGCCTTAACAAACTGAAATTGTTAAGGAAGCATCGGCATGAGCGAACCATTCTAACCTTGCTAAAGAGAGTAAAAGGCAAGGTGGACTAATTGTGCAAATTATGAGTTAAAGAATTACAAAAATAGTCTAAAAGCCTGAAGTACTAAAATAAAGAACTTCAGCTCATACATGCCAATGTACATAAAAATCGAAGATTTACAAAGGTACACGACCTTCTAACACTTGGGGTGAGTTCTATTATCTTAAGTTGTTGTCCAATTACTATGTGCAAAAGTATGAAGTTTACTTAAATATTGCGTATATCTGATCTCATGTGTCTGATTATCCAGTTAAAAAGTTTTGAAGTGGTTAGAAGAACATTAGTTAAATTCTAAACTCTGTTAAGATGTAAGACCTACTAACACTTGTAAAGGGTTATCTAGCAAGTTCAATTGTTGCTAAGGTTCATGTTGCACAAGTATGATCTTGTTATGATTGATCTTCCAACACTTGATAAAATTTGCAAGTCTTATTATTGCTAAGATTCATGTTGTATAAATTTGACCTTGCCACTAGGTTACTGTTTTTAAGCTTCAGAAGTTGTCATACATCTGATGTTATTATTAAGTTGATGTTCTTTAAAGTTCGATGTAATTGTCGAAGTAAAAGTAGTTCAGATTGTTAGGGGCACATCAACATAAAACATAAGTAGTACTTAAATAAACACAAGTATTGAATAAACGAAGAGCTTCATTCATTCATAAAAAAACATTTACAATTGTTGGGCCGAAGCCATTACACTTGGAAAAAAAAAAGATGGAAAACTATTCTCTAAGTAGGTGGGAGAGGAGGAGCCACAAAGGGTACGATAGCATTGGGGGCCACTTCTTCATCATCCTCTTCAGCTATGTTATCCTCCACTTCAATCACTTGGCTCTCCTTTGCTAGAGTTTGGGGTTCAAGCTACTACTCGTCTTCAAGAAATTCTGCTCTTAACTCCGAGGTGTTGATGCCTTGAGTGTTTACCTCCAGCCATTCGATCATGTCAGTGTAAGCATACCTTCGCCATCGCTTTGCAAAGCTCTTGTACAATTCGGTTAGATGAAAATTGGGGAGGAATGCTTCTCAACATCACTACCAGTAGTTTCAGCATCCTGCCTAGCAGCCTCCAATTTTTCAGTTAAGCTAGATACTTTGGAGTTCAGTTTCTCTACCTGCTCTTTTTTAGCAACTCTCTTTGTTTGCCTTTTCCAAGGCTTTAGCTACCAAATGCTGATGAGCATCAGACGTCTCTACACGCTTCGTAAGCAAGGCCACTTCACTTTAGGATAAGTGGACCTCCTTCTTTAACTTCTCAATTTCCTCCAAAGCAAAAGCGAACTTCACAGACTCCCCGACCTTTTTTTTCTTCAAAGACCCAGCCTCAGCCTTGGCCACCTTGGTAGCTTCCTCAACCTAAGAGGCTAAATAATGAACTCTTAATTTTGTTGAAGGTTTTTAAAGAAAGCTTTAGCCTCTATGGCCATACCAAATGACCATCCCCGCCTGGGCCACCATTGTAGTGACGACGTCGATAGCATCATTCTTTTCCACGAAAGATTGTCATTTCTCCATCCAGTACTTATGAAATGTCGTTGTGGCAATCTAAATTTCTGGAGGAAGAAGGGCAAGAGCCTCTGGCTCGAGCTCTTCGTCCCTTTTGGCCAAAGCAAGTTTGAACTTGGGAGCTTCAGAAGTGGTGGAGTCACTTGAAGCCTTAGCCTTTTTGGTAGGGTCTCATCTCTAGGCTCCACAACAATTGGTCTCTTCTATAAAAAATATCAAGTAAATAGCAAGGTGTAAGGATGTCTTACCCCTCCTTACCATCAACTAGAAATCTTCAAAAAAGTGCCTCGACTGGATCAAAAGGCCGAAGTCACATGAAGATGAGGACTTTTTGTAGACTTCAGTAAGAGTATCCCGATCACTCTTAGTAAACTCAAATTGCTCAACCGATCCTACAAAACAAACACAGAAAATGTGAGAATCAGACCTCATCAGTTTAAAATATTGAAGAAGCAAGAAATGCACTCACGGGTGTCTGAGTATGAGGTTAGAATTTTGACATGGGAGACGATGTCACCCTTACACTCTTGCCACTTCTCCCTGACCCAGAAAGGCCTCCTTCCATCCTTTGATAGATAAGGATAGGCCTAGGACAAAAGGGGAGTGCGACCTCCAAGGACATAATGAGTACCACCTTTGGAGTCCTTTTTTCCTAAAGATCGGGACTGGTATATGGATTGGAAAACATGTAGAGGCATATCCTCACCCAAGAAGGTCTCCTTCCAAAGAAAGTAAAAACCCACTAAGGACTACTCAAAAGAATGTGTGGATCTGCAGGCGTAGCCCAACCTTGAACAAAAACTCACTAACGGCGACACAGCCTTGCCTAAGATAGCAGGGTTACTCGTCAAGAGAAGGAAAAAGGATTTCGATGTCATAAGAAATCCTATACTTATCCCTAGGATTGGCTAAATATGACGGATCTGCGAAGGAATGGATTTTAGCTGCCCCAAGGCTATATCATCCTCTGATGGCCTACCCCCAAGAAACTGAAGCACCTCGTCCATCTTTCAATGACTCTGATGAGGTCGAATTTGTTAGTTATTTGCATTCCCATTTCACTGGATACCTCACTAAGATCTACGTATTTCTTAGTGGATGTGGAAAAAACTATTGACTCACAAACCAATTCAAAGTAAAGAAAAATTAAAACACTTACGAATTTCTTAAGATGGCGAAGACGGAGAAAGGACGCTGAAATTTGAGAAAGTAACAAGAAGAAAATATAGAATGTGAAAATGAATAAGAAGAACTTTCAGAAAGAAAAAATTTGAAAACTTGCAGAATTTGAGAGAGAGAGAGAGAGAGATGCGAAGATGTGTGCAAAAAGTAAAGAAATTCTCTCAAAAGTTTTTGCCTTTTTATAGGCAAACCCTCTCAATCTCAGTCATTGGATCTTGATCTGAGTCATCCAACCGTCCACTTGAAAGTTTGAATCTGAGCTACTCAACACATATGACGTCTTCTAAGGCCCAGATTAGGATGTTTATTTGATTACACCCATAGAATAATGCGGTAGTTGTAGTGCAGCTTTGGGGTGTAGTATTCGCAGGGAGATGGAAAATGTGTCAAAGGATCAAGAAACTAGGGTTTTCGTGATTTGTGGAGGAGTCTTTAATTCGAACAAGGTTTTAATATCAATGTGTAAAATTGGTGAAATTTGAATCAATGTATAAAGTAGTGAAGCACCGGAA
>CAIGRO010154765.1:0-13738 GCA_903798355.1 Fraxinus baroniana | reverse complement strand
ATAGCAAAATCAGGATGTCTTAATAGTTTATTTGAGACCAATATCGTACTAAGTGTATTAATAGATGTGAGTATGGAAACAACATGCAATTGGTCCACTTGGGAAAGCAAATACTCAGTATATTCAAGTAACGATAGAAGCTCATTAAAAGATAATGAAGATTGAAGAAGTTTCCTTTCATTTATTAACAAGTGGACTCCTAACGTTCAGTATTCATGCCATAACATTTTTTTGTTTCTTTATTCTTAAAATTGACCAGGTTCAATACAATAAAATTGTTACCCACGAGACTCAAAAGAGTCCAACAATGCCCCAATCATGATTTTCTATTTGGCCCTGCTACGGTGGCAAAGCGGCAACTNACAAGTGGACTCCTAACGTTCAGTATTCATGCCATAACATTTTTTTGTTTCTTTATTCTTAAAATTGACCAGGTTCAATACAATAAAATTGTTACCCACGAGACTCAAAAGAGTCCAACAATGCCCCAATCATGATTTTCTATTTGGCCCTGCTACGGTGGCAAAGCGGCAACTGAATCGTTTGAGCGACCGTCAAACAACAAAAAATCACTGCAATTAACGTTAGAAAATACTTTTTTTTCACACTTTGTTTTTTTCCACTTTTTTTTTTCACACTTTTTTTTTTTCAAACTAAAATAAATTACACTTTCGAATGACAATAGGGGCCCAAAATGGAGGCCCAAGTGATTATATAACAAATTCAGGCCCAAATGTGATTATATAACTAAAGTAGGGGCCCAAACTGTTGGTGTTTTCAATTTCACCCTCTTTCCTGTTTCTTCCCGGTTTCTTCTCCATCTGTGAGAGAGAGAGAGAAGCGGATGTAACTGGATGGGGTCAATGGTTAGCAGTTTGGGTGGATTGTTCGTAGCGGCGCGCGAGGGAAAGTCGGCGAGAGACTAAGCGAGCGGCAGGTGCGAGAGAAAACTGGCGATTGAATGTGGCTGTTGATTGGAGTTATAGTTGGTGGTGGGTGTTTGCGATTTTATTTTTTATCTGGACGTCGGTGTAGCAGCGGGCAGTTTGGGCAAAGGTTGAGGGCGACGCTGGGTGGAAGAAAAGTCGGTAGTGACTGGCTGGGTTGTGGTGGTTGCAGGAGTTACTTGGCGGTGGGTGATTATGCCGGGTGTGTGGATGATGCTGTGAAGTTGTAGCAGCTTGGTTGTGTATGTAGAAATTGAGTGTTTTGATGAAGTAGTTTCCAAGCATTAGGTAAAATATGGAACTTGTGTAAATGGATTTGGTTGGGGTAACTGGTGCGATGTATGTATTATAGAGGCCGCTGCTTTATATTGTGCAGGCAGCGACCGAAATTCAGGTGGTAAATTCATAGGATGCGGCAGAACGGTGGGTAGCGTAGATTCTGGGAAAATGACAGGAAGACGTTTCTGGATTGTAAATGAAGTATTACCCAAGTTTTAGCTCTGAAGGATAAAATAGAAGGCAGCAAGAAAGGGGGAAGAACCGGAGAGGAGGGAGAAACCGGAGAAGAAACCACAGAGGGAGAAATAGGGGAGGAAAACGTTGGCCACAAGCCAAAACTTAATTTTATTCATCCATCGCCTGTCTAAATTACAATGTGAAAACCATAGAAATAGTAAAACATAACCCTATTAGTGATGGGCTTGTGGCCAACCCAGTAATACAAGCCTAATAATAAAAAGACACAAATAAAGAAAAATTCCAAAATATAAAAATGATGTCCGCATCAACTCACTTCATTTAATCTCCCTGAAAGGGGGCACTACATGCGAATGCGTGAAAAAACTCTCAACTCCAGTACAATAACAAGAAGCTATGGTGTTTTCTCAATAAACTTGGGTATTTTACCTCTCTATTTTTCTTAGACAGCAAGATATTTGGAGAGAATATATAAGATTTCATGCATCCCCTCATAGTATGAGTCTTGCTCCATGAAGTTCCCACTTTACATAAACTATCCTTCCCATTGTTTTACACTATTTGTCTATTTTAGGATTTGGGTTTAGTTTTCTTGAAAGTATGTGAATTGCAACACGTTTTGAGGAATCTGAATATTAGAAAAATATGGCGAATTTCTTATTTGGGCCCTTATTCTATAACACTTTTACTTGAGTACTCTCTCTTGGAAAGCCATATGTTAACCTAGTTGCTGTCCCTGGCCTTGTGGAGTTCTCAATGTTTCTATCCTCCAATATTTTCCCCCAGAAATCTCTCCCACAAAATCACCATTTCAAAATTGGGCTACAATGGATTATGACGTTAACAGTTTCTTTTCCTTCTTTTTCACTAATGACTATTAATTGGCTGTAAATGTCTCTATTCATTTATATAGAATGTCTAAAGCATTGTGTTAAGTTTAAACATGTTACAAATTACTTTTACTCCAGGTGTATTTAAGTACTTGTGATGTCAAAACATATGACAGGGCAATAATTTCCTTTTTGTGCACTGTTTTTATATTTGCAGCATCTAAGGTGGATCCTTTGCACCTGGAATATTTTAGCTTCTCTGGCAGGGTGATTGCCTTATCATTGATGCATAAAGTACAAATTGGCATAATCTTTGACCGTGTGTTCTTTCTGCAATTAGCTGGGGAAACTATTTCATTAGGAGATATTCAGGATGCAGATCCTTATTTGTATAGTAGCTGTAAGCAAATATTGGAGATGGATCCTGAGGCAGTTGATCAAGATGCTCTGGGTCTGACCTTTGTTCATGAAATTGATGAGCTAGGATCAAGAAAGCTTGTGGAGCTCTGCTCTGATGGGAAAAACATTACTGTAAATAGTAAAAATAGGGAACTCTATGTTGATTCTCTTATTCAGCATCGCTTCGTCAGGTCTATATCTGAACAGGTGGCCCATTTCGCTAAAGGTTTTGCCGACATTATAAGTTGCCAAAAACTCCAGAGATCCTTTTTCCGAAGCTTATATCCTGAAGATCTTGACTTGATGCTACATGGCAGTGAAAGTGCAATTTCTGTGGAGGATTGGAAAGCACATACAGAATATAGTGGCTATGAAGAAACTGATCCACAGATATCCTGGTTTTGGAAGGTATGTTGGTATTAAAATATTTTTTTGTTCGCTGTCCTTGTAGAACCTTCTGTAAACGTTCATAACTTCGTATTACTAGCCAACAGCAAAGCTTTTTACTTGCAGCTTTATGCTATGTTAATTTTTGCTCCATCTTTTCCCCTTCTAATTGGAAGGTGTGCTAGTGGAATTTTTTCTTTTGGTTTGGCCTCCCTGTCTAAAACTTTCCAAAAACGTGTATTTTTTTATTTTTTTAATATTTCCACTCGAATTAAAACATTTTTGCAATCACCTCTGCCTATGTTAATTTTTGTGTACATAGCACGTTTTAGTGAAATACGAATGACTATGTATTACTTTGTGCATGGCTATTTCTTCAGGTCTATCCGACTGCGACACATCTTTTATAATGTCTTTTTTCTATAACTCACCCTCAGTTGTTTTATCAATTTTAGTGTGATTGACTGATATGTTGACTTGGTACTAATCTTTTGTTATTCTCAAGTCATCCTTCCTCATTAATGATATAATCCGAATACCTATAACACTTCAACTCTTCTTTTGAAATTCTAACTTACAATGTGTCGTCCTTCTAGCTTCCTTTTCTCTCTCACTATCTCCTTCCCTCTCTCTTAAATAAATGGAATCCATTTGTGTATTTTTCTCTCTTTGTTTTCCTTCTATATTTCTCTACAATGTTCAAAGAGGCTTAATCGGTTACCGGGGTGTTTTTCCTTGGAGAGGTGAGGCGTAAAGCCTCCAGATAGACTAATAAATATTCAAAAGAATATAAAAGTACATAAAATCTCCTAATAAATCATGCACCATCTAAAAATCCATTATAGAACAAATTAGCAAAATTGAAAGTTTAGCTTGCAAACAACATAAAATAAATCAGTAAAAAAAAAGAAAATAACCCAAAAAGCTAAGGTCAATAATAGAATGTCCAATAAGTTCAAGACAAAAGGGCAAACAACTTATTCGTCTTGAGGCTTAACCTTGAGGTGTAAGCCTCATGGATGGCACTTAAGGGGCAGGAAAATATTGTGTCATAAACTTAAATGGTTATCTGAGACTTTGGGTTTACACCTTAATATATGCACAATCATCCTGGTACTTGATAGATAAAAAAGAAAAAAAAAACGTAAACATTTTGGTTTATAAAAAATTGCTCAAATATTGAGGGCAAATAATTAAATGTCCAAAAAGGAGTTCATAAACAAACACACAACTCAGTTGCTTTGAAGGTTATGCAAGTAAATAGAGATGTAACACTTAATAAATAGATGCTAAGCATTGACAAAAGGCATTAAAGCTCTAGCTTCAAAATGCTAAGAAGCGTGTATACTTGAAACCTATTGCGTATCCATATTCAATATGTATTCAAGCTTGGGTATGCTTTAACACTCTTTAATACGTACTAGATGAGTGTTTTTTAATTAATTTATATTTTATTAAATTTTCAATACTTGTTGTAGGACAAGTGAAGAAAAATGATTTTGGTTTTAAACGTTTTAAAATTTATTATATTATTATTGACAATAGATGACAAAAGTTATTTACTTAATATGTAACTATTGTTATTATTAGTAATTTATTGAAAATAGACAATATTTATTAATTAACAATTTCAAAGAAGTAAGCACATGTTTGAGCCTTATTCTCTAAAAACTCATTTTTTCCAAACTCATTTTCAACCACTCTCCTAATTAAATTATTTTGCACAAAAATCTAAAATTTTCCGTTCTTTTTAACCATACATTCTCCAAAAAAATCACTATTACAAAACTCATTTTTCATACAAAATGGGGCTCAATTTTACTTTTTTATAATAATAAAATTGTGCTGAATTTTATATTTAACTTGTGAAAAATACTTACACACACATACACACACAAGTATCCTAAGTTTTGTTAAAAAGTTGTATTTGAGTATCAGTATCGTATTTGAATTCATGCTTCTTAGTCAAAAAATATTTGTTGAAACCCTCAAATGAGGTAGGCATCAAGGCATAAGCATTAATAGCTATTTTAAACAGTGGACACTATTTTACTCGACCTTGTTACATGGAGAATCTTTTTTACTCTTAAAATCTCATTTAATGGTTTTGTTGATAAATACCAAACTTTCTATTCGGGCCAATTTCATTTATCCCTTATTTGAGCTCTATTTACCAAAAAATTATTTTTTTCAGAACTGATTTTCAACTACACATTCTCCAATAAAATAAGATACCATGTAAATAAAAAAAAAAATTCTTTATTTTTAACCACACATTCTCCAAAAATCACTATTCAAAAATGTATTTTTTTTTCTCTCTCAAAATGGGGCTCAAACAAGGGGCAAGGGCTTAATTTTCGTCGTCTTGGTTGTTAATCTTACTTTGGGGAAGTATATTTAACATTTATATCTTAAATAGAGTTTAAACATCCCTAAGATCCACGCTATGCCTTTTATTAAATATTTTGCCAAATTAATCCATCCTTTTGTAACATTTTCACCATATAAGGTAACTTTTTGATTTTGATCCTTAATGTGTTTGGTTTAGATTTCTATTTCTCGGTTCTCTTAGCCTGTTTATCTTGTAATAATTCTTTTCATCCTTGGTTCCAAGATAACTGTACAACTTCTTATACATTTCTCTTCGTGCTCCCAATTTATCCTGTCAGCTTCATGTTTAGTTTGGACTAGTTAGAAACCTATGCATTTTTAGATTTCACACTTGTTCAATCTATATGAAGATCTTATCTGGATTTCCTAAATCAACCATTTGTCTTGCGTTGTTGCCACATATAATTCTATTTTCGGAGCATGGGCACTAAAGTACCATAGACTATCCTAATATAAGTCTTAACTATATGATCTCATTCCATCTGAACTTGCTTAGTTTCTCTCGAACAATATTTTGTTGAGAATTAAAAATTCTAATTCTATTCTACCGAGAGTAATCAATTAGCATAAAGAACACATAAAATTTATAGATGCTAGCCTCAACGTGAGATTTCGTCTTATTCCTCCCTGCAATAATTCACTATGATGAAAAGAAGTTTATAAGAAAAGATCACAAACCCATCTTCCCTAACCTCTCGCTTTTATGATGGTAACATAAAAACCTCACCAGTTCGAGTCCCCTCAGGGCCACTGAGGTGAGAAACAGCTGTAAACTTCAGGGCCCCGTGGGATTAGTCGAGGTGCGCGCAAGCTGGCCCGGACATCCACGGTTATTAAAAAAAAACAACTTATTTATAAGACAAATTAGGACAAAATTAAAATTTATAAGGACACAAATTCCTAAACCAGAAATTTCCTTCCAACTCCTATGACGATCTCACCATAGAGATCGATCCGCTTACTGACTTCGCACAATGACAACAATTAGGCTCCACAACTTAACATATTTTAATTCTGATTCAATGAGTAGCTATCTTGTTTAACACTTTTCCTTGTCTTTTATAGCAAAGTTTGTATCTTCTATTAATGGTTTGATTGCCACGGCCTTGTTCGAATAATCTCATTGATAATAATTATAACTATTTCTTTATTTAAAAGAAAATATAATCCAAAAGTAAATCTATACTACTAGGGTTCAATATTATTGACACTAATAGTTAACAAATTGCATACAGATTTTCATGTTATATGTAGAATTTATGGTATGACGTGTTTAGTTAAAAAATAAAATTGATAGTTGCTCTTTTCCATTGTCATTTGCATTTTGTCTAGCTATTGTTGGAGGACATTTTTTTATCTGACAATCTTATTTACCTCAACAATATTTGTCCTCTTCAATTGTCGAAACAAGAATTACATTTAGTTTTGTAGGTCTAGAGATAGTCTTTATCTGGTAAATGCATTTTCCTGGTACAGTTGATTTGAACAATTGGTTAGCCAAGTTTTTCATACAAGTGCCGAGGGATATGGAAATTTTGGATAATAAGAACAAATATTTAGATTATAAGACATTGCAAAGCACATCAAGTGAGGTTCCTGCACTGTTATGAATGTGAGTTGAGTAAAATTAGTCGAAGAAAATAGAATTAGAGTAGGAACTTGGATCATAGAGACATATGGCGCAAAATGTTGCAATAGATGTGATATTTGGGAGTCTCATGTAAAAGCATGTGAGAAGTTGAGTGCACAAGGATGAAAATCAAATAATTTTATTTAGTACCAACAGGAAGAAGATGGAATTATTTATAGATTATTGAAGAGGACTAGACTGTCATTTGACATATTGTAGATATTGGGGAACATTAAAATCCTACTAACTATAGGAAATAAATCTGTCTTAAAATTGAACAAGGAGGATGAAGACTTGAAAAGCAATTGGGCCATATGAAATCTTATTCTAGGTGAGGTAGGTATTTATGTTTGATGGAATTATATAATAAGATCTTAAAATGTTAACAGATGCTTAATGAATGAACAAAAAATGTTAAGAGAAGGGGGCATTCAAGGCCGTATAAATTATAGACATGTTAAGCTCATGGGTTATGGAATGAAATTTTAGTTGAGGGAAATTATTTTGTAACTGGGAGGCGTTAAACAATTAATTTGTTGTTTTGTCGAGAAAATGTGATATGGAATCATCTACCTACTTCAGAAATTTGATGATGAAGTCACAGAGAAAAGAAACAGGACTTGTATGTGGATTTTGTTGATTCAAAAAGAGAAGATGATAGGGTTCCTAAGGAAGTGTGAGAGAAAAAATGATATTTACTATGGATGCTAATATCCTTAAGGAAACTTACAAGAGAATGACCGTAGGTCAAAGAAGATGAGGGTTCTATGAATAAGAAGCTGCAGATGGAGCAATAATTCAGATGAAGAGATACTACATTAATAGAAAAATGTTGGACCTGCACAAATATGAAGAAAAAACCTAGAATGAAGGGACCAACTTTTCTTTGGCCTATCACTCAGCTTTATTTATCTCCATTTTTATCCTATTTCAGCCATATCATCTTTAGCTATTGAGTGTCTGAATAAGGTCTTTAGACACCAAGTGAGGCTGTGAAAAGTTATCTAAATAATCTATTAGCACTCGGATTTACTTATCTATTAAAGTACAATTTGATTAAGATTTGGATGGAAAATAGCCACTTCAGAACTTTATTACAGAAAAACATAATTTCCTTTTATGTCTTTTGACAGTTCTACTCAAGTAACTGTACAACGAACATAGAAATACTTGCAAGTACAGTCAGTTTGTCCAAACATGCACCCTCAAAAAACTAAAATTGCTTATTTACTTGCAAATGAACTTGTAAACTTTTTAAGCTTACCTAAACATTCTACTTTCGATGTTCACAGTAGAGATGCTTTCATTTAAAAACTAGTTGATGTGTAGTTTCTTCAAAAAAGAAAATTTACGAGACAACACTAGATGGGACAATTGACAAATTTTATTGCATGCCACTCTTTCTAATCATGCCCAATTCTATCTAGTCCATCATATCAAACATAGTCTTGCAATTCATAGAAGGACTACATATTTGAAAGGAGATGTCTCCTCTTTCAAGCCTGAGACAGAAGAAACAGTGTTCCCTTAGAAGTTATAACTAACGTTGTGTTTTTTGAGCTTCTTTCCATACGTTCTTAAAATATATTTGATGAAAGGGGGAAGTACTAATTTTCTATGGTGTCTTCCTATGACATATAACAGTCCATGTTCCTGAATACTACTATTTTGTTTTAACATTAGCTGATGAGTTTTCATGATTTCCAAGACGAAGCAATTCTTGGTCAGACATCTTATGAACAATTTCTTCATGATTTGGATTATTTGGTATATGTGTGCTCTTCTAGAATTTCAGAATCAAAGGATAGAAATGTGTTCTAGAACTTTTGAATTGAAGCACTGCAATATTGGATTCTCTGAATTTCCCCAATATGGGTGAAGTGCCCAAACTTTTGTTGTGCTTGGAGTTGTATGAATCTATCCTTCTAATTTTACTAAATTTTACCCTTCCAGATTGTTGGGCGAATGTCGAAAGAGCAGAAAAAAGTTCTCTTCTTCTTCTGGACCTCAATAAAATATCTACCTGTTGAAGGCTTTGGTGGTCTGGGTTCTCGCCTTTACATCTATAAGTCGTCCGAGTCTTCCAATCGCCTACCATCTTCTCACACATGCTTCTACAGGTTATGTTTCCCAGCTTATCCTTCCATGTCAATCTTGCGAAATCGACTTCGTGTCATTACTCAGGAGCATGTAGGTTGCAGCTTTGGTACTTGGTGACAAACTAGCTGCAATTGTGGACAGTGCTTTCTGTTGCACATAAAAGATGTGCATTCAGGCTGTAGTGTACATAATACTGGCAACTCTAATCTGTTTTGGAGCTAAACCATGTAATTAAGGTGTGTTGTCATTGTGTTCTCTTTAATGAAGATTATAGCTTTTGGTATCCCTTGTCAAATGTTGATTAGTTAATAAAAAGTCAAGAATTATGAGAGTTACCTTGCGTTTTGGAATTCCTTTTTCTTTAAAGGTGAAATGCTGATCCTTCTCCCCCATGCTTTGTAATGTTAAATGTTCATTTTTTTTTTGGTGGTTGTATACTTACATTACGTATGATCACTATGAGAATGATACCTTTTTGAGGCGTATTTATTTGAAAATCGAGATTGGCCATGAAGGAATTGCCCAAGTTGGATCATAAACTGAACGGATGAACACAGTAATTTTACTGAAAGGTGTCTCTTTATAATCTTGAGAAATTTTCATCGTTAGAGAACAAAAGAATTGCTTATATCCATCATTCTGGAATGGATAACCCTTTTTGCCTCAAACCTTCAAATAGCCAGTTTTCAGCCATTTGCCGCTGTCAGAATCAGTTCCTCACGCTGTCTGGGCTCTTAGCTGGGAACCAAAGACCGAGACTATGGTAACAATCCATAATTAGGTGCAGAATGTGAATGGATCCAGCGCAATGCTTAGGGGTGTTAAATGGGATGGCCGAGTCGCTATGTTTGTACTACCAACCTGCCCCTTGGTGGCAAGCCGAGCGGCATGTCAATTTTTATTTTTTTTACTTAAAATTGCATTTTTACCACCTACGAATTGACTCGCTAGCGGTTGACGAGTCGATGAATGCTACTTCCGGTGATCTGGGATAGAGGAGGGAAGGTTCCCACAAGAATGTATTACTCGTTAAAAAGAAAGAAAATAAACTGTCAAGTAAAAATAATTTATATTATGTTCTTCAAATCTAAGGGTCAACATTCCTTCAGAAAGCCATACTCAGGTAAACACTTCATTATGCATCATGATATAGTGATTTGGACCCAATATACTAATATTATTTCTGCATTGAAACCCCAATGCAAAATACTAAAATAACAAACTGAAAGAAACAATAGAAAATAAACTTAATTATCCAACTTTAACGTGCTGGATAAAAGAACCAAAATGCTGCAAAACCTTCTCCTGTACCACCTTGCGTAATTATATTCTTCACTCCTCTTTTGCGGTCGGCGCCACAGCTTCGGCCGGTTTCTCCTCCTCGGTTGCCGATGCATCAGTGCATTTGGGAGCTTCTTCTTTGGTCTCCTCGACAACAGCCTCCTTTGGAGCTTCAGCTTCTATTTTCTCTTCCACCGGCTCTTTGGGTGTAACTTCTTTGGTCTCATCTTTTGCCACGGTCTCTTCTATTGCAACCTCCTTAGTATCGGCTACAGGGGCAACAGGTTCCTCAGCTGTTGGTGCAGCCACCTCCTCTTCGGTTGCTTGCTCTTGTTTCTCTGTCACCACCTCTTCTTCGGTTACATTTTTTTCTTCCTCAGTCACAACCTCGGCTGCTGGTGCTGCGGTCACCTCTTCTTCGGTTGCTTTCACTTGTTCCTCGGCTACAGCTGGTGGTGCTGCCACCTCTTCTTCTTTTGAGGCCTCTACAACGGTCTTCACCTCCTCAGTTTTAACAGTGTCTGCTACTGGTGTTGGAACTGACACAACCTATTGAAAGCAGAATTTTTAATCTTGAGATAATAGAAATACTGATAAAAATGATCATTATCCATTATTCAATCATATACAATATACAAATATAGAAAAGAGATCAGCATTGATCTATTAAAGAAGAGTCTTGCTATTCGTACACGCCCGTGTACACGGGTTCACTGCCCCCCTCACAATAGGAGGGGCAGATTATTTTATTTGGGCGTGGGCCATCCCCTCGTGTGAGGGGAGTGTAAACCTACGGGTAAAGCAAAGGGTACGAATGACTTTGCTCATTAATGAAACTAGCCAATTTCGATTAGTGCATGAACTTTAGATAAATTCATTGGATCAGTATTGATCAAATATTGCATTCGATTAAATTATCAATCCTGAATAACCTAAACCGGCATAGGAGTCGACTGCTGGGGCTAAATCAAAAACTTGATTAATCTACAAAAAACTTTTGATCTCAAGGTGGGTTGCACCAAGTAATCTAAAACTAGAACTTGCTGAGATTGTGATCTATGAAAATACAAAGCTCAAAAAAAAACCTGAGATGTGGCCATTGTGATTGAAGGGTGATATGTAACTGATGAAACTTGGAAAGAAGAGGTATTTACTAGTGAGTGTGAGGATGAGAAGATTGATAAATTAGAGGGCTATATTTATAGTGGTGTAAAATAAGTGGTTTTTGAATTAAATAATTAATTGATTAATAAAAGAATTAGAAGAAATCTGACATGAGTGATGGCTTTGTCTAGTTGTAAATGGCTTTACTTTTTCAGATAATTGTTAATTGTTTTTTGAATGGACAAATCCCACATCCACATCACATGGTGGAGGCCATTTTGCATGTAGTTATCATCCTTTTTCTTGAATGAATGTTTTGTGCTATCATGTTCATCCACTTCTATTCGTTCACACTTCTTTCAATTTTTTATTTTTTATTTTAATTTGTTTAATAACTGAAATTATTAATAATATCGTCGCCGGAAAAATGGAATTGAACTTTAAATTATTAAGAACAAGACACAAAAAGTGTGTTTTCAAGTGGGAAAAACGTATGGAATTCTCTCAATAATCAGTGTTCGTAGAGCCGTGCAAGGTCACGGATTTTGTTCATCTTTTTGGTAAAGAAATGAACGATGTCTTCATACTAGCTTACATCATGATTGATTTGTTACAATTTTCGTGCCTCTCCTCTACCTGAGAAAGATTTTTATTTTTTTCCCCTTCATATTTCGTGGCTTACTAATTTGATATGCATATATGTAGTACTTTTGTCACGATGTTAGTTGGTTAGCACGTCTATCAATCTTCTCGTCTCGATTTCATCCTAGAAGCTCCTGCATCTATACACACGAGTGATAGTTTATCACTAGTACTCTATATAGTGGTAGGCCTTCTATAAGCTTCGTCAGAAGCGACTAGTTTCTTGTTCTTGTTCTTGTTTTTTATTTTTTGGGCCAACTTACCCTACTAGGAAACTATGTAAGTTAGCTTTTAGTAAGAAATAATGAGATGCAAGTCTATTGAGTCATGCAGAAAAAATTTAACCCTAGTTTGATTTAGTTAAAAATCATATTTTTAGTAAATTTTGATAAAAGTTGATGAAGTGTGTGGTTGAAAAGTTAATAAAATTTGTGAATTGCATAAATAATCGTTGATTTTAATTTTAATTTTTATTATTACTACCATGTAATTTATCTTGTCAAATAATCTCTGCATCCAATCCCACCAATGTAAAATAGTGCAGAAGTACAAACCTACAAAGAATGTGAGCAAAGAAATGATGTTAAGTTGCAAATTAGTAATGGGGTCAAAATCAAAATGTTTAACCATTTGAAAACTAGGTACCCAATTGATGATTGTGACGAACCAAAAGCCAAGAAACTGGGACCAGGCCGGTGACTTTGTGGGACCCAATTGCCAAGAAAATATGCGTTCGTCCTAAATCACAGCATAGTTTCTTATACTAGCGAAAATTTTAACACTTCCATTGATTACATCTAATCTTTATCGAACATGTCATAAATAAATAATTTTGTTTACATCTTAAATCATGGCTCTCTCAATATTAAACACCACTATACAAAATTACAGTTAAAGTTTCAATATTTACCGTCTGTTATTTAGTCCATGTTTGGTACCGTTAAATAAATTTGCTCAAAATTTAAGTCAAAATCAACAATAACTTTTAACCACACGTTTTATAAAATTTACAAATTTTCAATCGTACATTTTATCAACTTTTATCAAAATCTGATTTAATCTCTACGAAACAGGGACTTAAATCTAATTTATTGAACATGTTGTGAGTAACTGATTTTGCTAGAAAACATAAGCGGCAATGAGCATCCAAGAAATGGCAATGAGCATCCAAGAAATGGCCATCTCTGAAAAAATGCCTTCGATTCGGGCCCCTCGTGAAGAAGAACCTTTCCAAGTGGTGTACTCTTGACAAGGGACCCACTTGTGTGTGGTCATGTAATCCCCGTTGGATCACAGTCATCCCTGAATCCCTCATTGTGTTTTGTGTCCCCCACTCCTTTTTGCTTTTTGCATGATTGTCAATTTGGCTAATTGGCAAAAAACGTCCGTACCTTTGACATGTATTGTGAAAATCGTCCATAACTTTCATTTCTTGATATTTATGCCCTTACCTTCAACGTTTCGTGCGCCAAAGCTCCTTTTACACTATATTTTGACGATTTTACCCTCCTAATCAAAATAACAAAAGCAAAGAAAAGAAAAATAAAGAA
>CAIGRO010154679.1:0-20751 GCA_903798355.1 Fraxinus baroniana | reverse complement strand
AAGAAAATTGCTTAACAAAATATGGATAAAATATCAACTGTGGATCATCTTTTCTCACATGCGCACATTAAAATTGACTTTTTTTGTGTGTGTCTATAATGTTCTTTTATTTTGATACACTGTGGATAAAAATTGTTTCACAAATCAATAGTAAACGATAGGGATAAAATGGGAAAAAAACATGAAATTGTATGATAAAATGCGAATAAAGAATGATTTACAAATGAACAGTAACATGCAGGGTGGATAATTGGAAAAAAAAAAATGGTAATTGGTGGGGGATAAAATGGGAAGCCAAAATGCTTCATAAATGAACAATGATATGAGGAATCGTTCTTTTATATTAGTAGGAATTATTATTAATCTTCTATTAATGTATCGTGTTTTTTATGATGGTTTTCAGCTAATGCTTGTTTGAGCCATATTTTTTCCTCATTAAATTGAAAATTATGACCGTTATTCATCATATCAATATTTAAATTCAAATTTTCTATCTCTTGTGTGGGTCTCAATAACGACTATATTTTTCATTCTCATTTTCAAAAAAATTGACTCAAACAGACTGAATATTCATTAATGGAGCTCTCGAATCCTCAGAGAAAAAATAATAATAATAAATGCAAATGTGGATTAAGTCCCTGTTTGGCTTAGAAAAAAAAATAGATATTTGTATTTTGATCGTGGTTTAAAAATTTTAGATTTAAAAAAATAATATATAGTTAAAATTTATCGTTGAATTTAATTTTAATTTTAGTTATAATTAATTTTTTTAGTTGAATCAAATAAAGCTAAATATTTTCCTATTTATTTTAAAGCAAATGGATGGCGCTAAGGAGTCGCCACGTATAGCATCCATAAAACTGTCCTTTCCTTATTCATCCTCAATCGAATCGACCCTTCTGAAAATTTCTCACTCAATTCCATACTCATAGCATCAATGGCGACGGCTCCTCTCACTTGTAATAATCCCCCAAAACTCAAATTCAAACCCCCATTTCTCAACAATTCAACTTATTCTACCTCTAATATTCCTCGAAATTACAAAAAGGCCCGGCACTGGCAATCTTTATCTCCACGCATGGCAATAAACACCAACTCGTATGCTCAAATCGGTAGAAGAATTGACAATGTTAAAAATACTTATCGTAACAAGATTTACAAAAGGCTTGATACTTGTCTAGTAATCCCTCCGCCCCAAGGCGTGAAACCGAAAGCACTCATCAAATTCCTCGGCGGCGCCTTTATTGGAGCTGTGCCAGAAGTTAGTTACAGGTACTTTAGTTTTTATGTAGATAGTTAAAATATCTCGTCTAAAAGCTAATATTTTGACATGTCCCTCGTGTTGGCCAGGTGTGCACATTTTTTAATAAATAGGTGGCAGTGTCTGATACTGTGTTAATCATCTTGTCAAAAAGCATAAGATGCTAAAGAGGACTAATCGTATTCATTTAAATCTTGTTGGAATGTTCCTGTGTGCACTTATGTATATACTGAGTTTGTAAGAACTGGCCTGGGCGTATATGTAATCTGGGTATGGAATTGGAATGAGAACTTTGTTTTGACATGTCCCACATGTTTGGAGATGTAAACTGTCACTTCTAGGGATGATTATTTATCGTAAGTGAAAAATTCGTATATCTTTAAAGATCTCTTTATTCCACGGAGCAGAAAAGAAAGGCACGAATGCCCAAATTTATATCAGAAAGGTGTTTGGCCTATCTTAATGGAACTCCTTAAATTGAGTTGTATGGCTGGAATAACTTACAAATACCAAAATACTGAAATAGAAAGGATATCCACCCCCCTCCCTTGGCCTTTTCGAGTGAATAGAGTAGGGATAGAGACTAAGGCCGTTTGCGATTATCCAGTCTATATCGAAAACGAGCAGTTTCAGTCTTCTCTTCTCTGATAGTGCATTCCACCTATGCTAAGTTTACTAGTTCCTGTATTTAAAAACTTCTCCCTGAGTCTTTTTTAGTAGCAAATAGGGAGGTATTGGTTTCCTTTGTTTTTCGCTGCTTCTATTTCTTTATATAGTTATAAAAATAGTTTAGAAGTCTAAATAAATGAAAGCACCTATGAATCTAAGCTAGGTTGTGGTTGTATTGGCTGCAAGCTGCTGCAAGCGGAACGTAGGCGCTTTAGGTGTGTGTTGACCATGCACTCTCGCTTCTTGTAATGTCGTATGTATGATAGAGGTGGTGTGGTGATTGACCTCAATGCTAATGGTTATCCAAGGAAGCGTCTGTTTATGGTTTCTTGTTCATGTGTGCAGCTATTTACTTGAGCTTTTGGCTAAGGAAGGATATTTGATTATATCTGTGCCGTATAATGTGACATTTGATCATGCCCAAGTTACTAAAGAAATTTATGAACGTTTCCATGCATGCCTGGATTCAATTTTGGCGTCTGGATTGCCAGAGAATGGACTCTCAGGAGTCGAGATTGCTGATCTTCCTTTTTATTCAGTTGGACACAGGTGATCTCATAACTTCAGAATATAAATATCTTTTCAGTGGGATATAATTAAGTCTCAGTGGGGGTGTGATCCTGTATGATTTAGAATGCGAAATATAATTTTGGCTGATGGAATATCGTATCAGACTAGTTGTATGGATTTTTTGGCTTGAGAAATTTTATTGTTAGGATATTGTAGAAAATGGACATCATCATGTGCTATTTATACATTACTCTTGGTGCAAATTGATTTGTGTATGTAATTGGATCAAGGTTGAACACCACTCAAAAATTGTGTCAGGTAAAATGAAACTAGCTTCAAATTACTATTAGAAAACAGAAAACCGTATAGTAATGGATGATATAGCATCTGACCAACTTCCGCAATATACATGGGTAGTTATTGACTGTAACTTGCCTCCACCTTTGCACGTGGCCTGTTCACAATGGTAGGGTAGCCGGTAGCATATTTTATCGAGTATTCTCCACTAGAAGGCTTATTGGAAGCATATACACATATAATGGTAACATGATTGTATTGTATATATGTAACGTTAACGTGATTTGAATGGACTATTAAATCTATCATATATATAATTACCAAAGATCATAGCTGATAATGTTCATTGACATCGTTTTTGTTTTAATATGTATCTGCAGTAATGGCGCACTTCTTCAGGTGCTCATGGGAAGTTATTACTGTGAGAGGATACCAAAGGTTCATTGTGAATCTTCAAACTCTAAAATATGCATGTTATTTGATGAAATACCAATATATAAACTTTTTACAATGACTATATATGTTTTTTGTTGAAGGCGAATGCAATAATATCATACAACAACAGGCCAGCATCAGAAGCAGTACCATACTTTGAGCAGGTATATATTTGCATTCTACATTGAGTATTCAATTGTGAATTTTTTCCGAAGCGTCTTCAATTTTTTTTTTGGATCTGGATGATATCTTCAATACAGTAAAAGAAGTCAAGAAGATGTCCTAAATAAGTCTTTGCCACTCATGTTTCTGACTAGCCGACAAAGATGGAGATTGCATATTAGATTATTTCTCAAGATAGGAAATTATTTGTTTTTTCTTTCCACTCAAAGAAATGGTTTTATTATTCTTTTTGGTCTTGAATTCAACACTCGCGGAAGTTTCTTTAGTATCAACAACATAGAAGTCTATGCAGTTATATCCTGTTGTTTTTAAGTAAAAAGTTAGGTGAAGTTTCAGTAATTATCCAATTTATAACAAATTTGTCTGTCGTTCTTTTTTGCAGTTAGGTCCTCTAGTCAATCAGATGATGCCAGTCATGGAGGCATCTCCTATGTATTTGATGGCTCAGAGTGTCTCAGGTATGTTGAACTTATATGCAGCTTATTTGCTATTTTAATTTCGTTGAAGATCATAATAGTAATTTTTCATACTATTATTTCATTCATTTGAGTTCTTCAATATTAAGACTCACTATATTTTCAAATACGTATATATAAGAAATTGAATCGATTTACCACAAAAAATTGTATTGTGCACCAAAGTTTCTCTCTGAGCTTGACTAGTGTTGTCGTGGTTTGGTGCGAGGGCACTTAGTGGTTATTGCCAGGAAAGAATTTTGGCATAAGATACAGATTTTGTTTGTTGTTAGCAACATCTTAATGATTCACTTTTGTTTTGCATTTTATGGAATTTCCATTTCCTGAAGCTCACAAGGTGTAATTTTCACGTTAGGAGCTCATTAAACTGAAAGCCTACCACTGATATAGTGTTCTAAAAGGCTCCGCTTTGGCATGCCTAGGCTCGAGGCTTGGAGAAAAAGCCCTGCCTCACACCTAGGTGGGAAAATAGATGGTTAAATCTATATTGATCACGTATGGCATGCCTAGGAGGAAAAAGGCACATTTTTTTTTGGCAAGTGGTATTTTCTTGTTTTGAAGTTCAGCTCAACCATTGCTAAAACTTAAAAAGAAAATAAGTCCAACAAAAAACCACCCTATAAGCATAGCTTTCTTGGTCCACGAACTAAGTATTTTTTATTTGATGTATTTATGATTTTGAGAATTATTTTTTATTGGAAACTTGAAAAATAAGTATGAAGTTCCTATAATTTTTGTAAATTTTCAAGGTAGCTTCAGAAAGCACTGAATGTAAGTTAGATCGCTGTAGAGTTGTCGATGTTGATTTTGAAAGACTTGAAATTGGTTCTTTTTCTTGGTTGTACTGGTTCTCATTGCATAGCAGTATATGTAGGATGTTAAGGTTGTCCAGCTTATTAATTCAGTTGTTGAGTTATGCCCTTGTAATTTTTGTCCCATATGATGCTTCAGTAATTTAAAGATGTGGACTAATTAGGAGATGCATGGAAAGCACTAGTTGATGCGGCTGAAAGAATTATACCTGACTATGATCCGGAAGCTGCTATTTCATTGAACAAATTTGCTGATCAGTTGCCTGCAGTATTTAATCAGGTAATATGCCATGATGTATTTGTGAATTTATAACCTCTATATATCTCGTGGTTCAAATTTCCAAATGGATCTTGTGCTTCTGCCCCAGGGTTTGTTACAAACTGCACTAATTCCTGGCCTAATGCTTCACTAAATTTTTATACCGTCAAGTTCTATTTGGTTTCCATTGTGATTTTTGTTTAGGTTGCACAAGGGATTTCTGAGTTCAAGCCAACGCCTTCTGAGAATCTTGACTGTTTTAAGACGTTATACAATATTCAACACACTCTATTGGTACTTTTTACACTTACCCACTGTTAAATCAAATAAAATGCTGTGTAAAATTTATTAAGTGTGTCGATTTTTGTTTCAGGTAAAGTTTGATTTTGATGCAATTGACGAGACAGATCTCCTTGAAGAGACACTAAAGCCCCGTGTGGAGTCTTATGGTGGAAAACTTGAGAAAGTTATTTTAGGTGGTAACCATATCACACCATGTGCACAGGTAGTATTCTACATCACTGATTTTTTTTCCTTAAAAAAAAAGAAAAGAAAAGAAAAAAAGAAAAATGGAAAATTAAATATGGGAATAGTCATCCTGGATCAAGGCAGTTTGAATAAAAATGTCAAGTGGGTATAGGAGCCATTACACTCACATAAAAACGCTAAATTTTGTCAGACAACCCATGTCACATCACAATCACTTTCCAAAAGGACACTATTAACAGTTCATAGTTCAGGACTGACATAGTTTTAATCTGATCAGGCTCCTTCGTAATATTGCCCTTGAGATTGGCTCTCATACCCACAGGAGGGGTCCTGCAGGTAAAGCCTGAGCTAAATGGACTCCACAAATGATTACTTGGCATCACTTTGCCAAAATATTTAACCTAAGTCGTTATGGAAGCTTACAACCCCACATGTGAACTCTAAATGCAGTCAACGTAAGATGTTAAGATCACTCTTCTAATCTTCTTTGGTGAACATGCGATGACCTCTTCGCATTCCATACACTGTCAAAGGCAAGATACATCTGGTTTGATTCTCCACACCTATAGTACGCTAGTGTTTGTTGTGGTATGGCTCTTCACACATCAGGCCTGTGGGAAGAGGCTCACAAGTGACCTCTGGCATGGGCTTCACAATAGCTACGAGGGATTGGGCTCAGGGCTTGTCACTTTTCTCGAGATATACAGAAGTGATGAACACTCGTGATGAACATCTTATACCAATCCACTGGACTCAGACCAATAATATCCCCTAAGTTGCTCTTAACACCTCTTATTTCACCGCTGCAGCCCAGCCCATGAAGGAGGGGTCGGCAAGAGAGACTCGGGGTCTTGGGTTTGACAGACAACTACTTGGCATTTGTGCTCATGTTGCCAAAATGAGTAACTCAAACTGTCATGAAAGCCCATGATATTTACATATGAACGCATTTAATTATCTCCCACATCGTGGCCATAATATTCTGTATACATGCACAGAGTTCTATATCTGCTTTCACTAGCAATCCTAAATGCAAATTGAATTTTTGTCTTGTCAGGAACCAAGGTGGCAGGTAGGACCAGTGTACACTCCAGCAGATGCTATTGCTCAAGGGCTCAAGGCTATTTCTCTAAATGACACTAGAGTCCTATCTAGAACCATCAGTAAATGGTTAAGTGGACTTCGAGTTTAATTATTTTCAAGGGTTCGACTAGAATGCATCTTGTATGTGAATCTTCACTGAATTTTTTCAGTTATTTCTTTCCGTTAATTAAGTTTCTTTGTCATATATAATGATCATCCATGCATATGCTAGTGAGGAGCAATAAACATGTCAATATATCACATAAAGATGTGTGCATTGCTCATTAGATTTTCACCGTGTTTAACCCACAGCCCCACCACAAAACGTGAAGAAATTGCTGAATCAACACCATGTTATAGAATTATAAGGCATGACAGTTCATTTTTACTTTCATGTATATGATGAGCCTAGCGCTGAGAGAAGATTTATGTTATTATCCTCCATGGTTTTGCAGTTTCATTGGTATTTCTATGTAATATTCACGACGTGCACGTGGACGTGGAATGTGAGGCGGATGTCTTGTGGGCCAAATTTTCCTCCAAGATAGTGTTTTAAGGTACTGATGCCCGCTGTGCCACCTTGCTGACTTCCTTTGAAAAATTGAAACAAGCCAGTTGTGGTGCCTATTGCAGGACTAAGCTATAGCTAAAGACAGATTCCTGTACACATGAAGCGTTTCACTATAATTCGAATGATTTATCAGCTCTAAGTGTATGGGGATTTACAAAATGATATATTCATTCATATAGTTATGATTGCAATCTGGGAATTGATAAGATTTGTGAGTCTTTGATAATTGATACTTTTATTGTTTGTTTCTTAAGTTACCAGAACTTGCACTAAATTTTATCAGAGTAAATATTATTGCTTCAAAAATAAAAATTATTCAAACATTTCATAGAAAATGAAAATAGTATCCACGAAGAGATTTCTCACCAAAAAATGCCCACAAAAATGGATGTTGTCCCCATTTTTCGTCTTGAATCCATTAATCTAATAACAAATTGAAAATCCTTAATGTGAAAAGAAAGAAAAAATTTCAATACTAGGCAAAAAGAACAATTAAAAAAAATACATCAACAGTAAATTAACATAATTAATAAAACTCATAGAAATCACAAGAAAAATGAAAAAGGGATAGACTTCTTGATTCTTGAAACTAGTAAAACATTTCAAGGGTTTTATTCGGCTGAGATGTTCGTTGGTTGAGCTTTATTTTGATTTTTTTTTTTAACAAAAATATCACTAATTATTAAAACGACATGTGATTTTAAAAATTCAGGCCCTTCCATGAATCGGGACCTTAGATGATCGCCTAAGTTATTTAATACCATGAGTTATCTCTAGTTCGCTTAGAAATTACCATATTTAAGTATTTTTTTTTTAAAATTTAAAATATATATCATGATAGTTGAGATTTATTACACGTATTGATCATTACGGGGGCTTCAGCGAATTCAACAAAACATTTTTGTCATAATGTAATAATGCATCTCTTTTATAATAGTGTTGTTCTTATTTCGTGATTACACTATTGTCTCATCAACGAGGAACCTAGACACGAATAGTACAAGTAGACGCAATAATAAGTTATGGACCATAATTACAGTTTTACTTTTCATAAAACGTGATTGATTTTACGATCTCTCTCTGTCACTGTTTGTTGACCCCTCTTCAAATCACTTGTGACTCGTGAGCTACATATTTCACATTCATCACGGGGTCAGCAAACTTCAAACTCAATAGCCACTAGACTTTAAAAATTGGTACCACATTCATCATTGTGTAAATGACACTAGCAAAATTGGAATGCTTTGATTACTTGTCTAATGGTATGGCTGACGTGTCACGTCATTGTTAAAAAAAAAAAAAGGGGTACGCCAAATCACACAGTTGCATCCTAAGTGTACAAGTTGCTTTTGCTCAAAAAACGTTTTTAAGCAAAAATAAATAAATGGAATCAGATTTTATCCCAAAAAACCAAACCCGCCCTAGAATCCCCGAAACCTGCGAACCCTAATCTCTTTTCTCGCTTTCGTAATGTTATTTCTAAATAACATTTGGCGAAATTTTTTTACAATGACGTACTACATTGTTATTATGTTAGACACGTGATCAAATCCTTTCAATTTTACAATCATCGTTTACTCAATAATGGATACGGTAACTAATTGAGACATTTTTGAAGTTAGCAGATACATTCCATTCTGTGAAACGGATGAACCCTTTATCTAGGGATGATAAATGGGTCAAGCAGAACAAAGTTGAGACTCTCGACTTTCCCATCGTTAGGCTTAGCTTGGTCCACGACACCAACGGAGCTGGTTCATTATACCAAAAACCCCAGCGTGGCTCACAAGCCATTCACGGCTCGTGTTTTTTTAATTGAAAATTATATTTTCACTCCCCAATGACGAGCCAACTCACGAACCGACGAGTAGCTAGCATATGACACGTACAATTGGAGGAAACATCATGAAGCAGATTCAAATTGTATATTACAGGTACACTTTCCTTCAATAAAGTTTAACATATAATTCAATATTACTCTAGCTATCCAGAAGGAAAATCACTGTCATATACATATCAAGATGCAGCTATAAGAAAAGCTGCTGTATGACATGGAGATGGTATTATTTACACAAGATGCCATCAGAAGCTGCACAGTTTCTCGTCATGGGGAATTTTGAGCAGACACACTGTGGCAAGCCTCTCGACCAATGCACCATACTCGGCTTCGACTTGGTGTAGCATTGACTGAACTGCTTATTTTAGCTTCAGAAAACTGAGTTTCAATATCAGAAGCATCAGTATCATGGGAAACCCGTGATTTTCCATCAACACCGTTCAACTGATGAATAAGGGAGTGCCTCACACGGTCTAGAATCGGACTATCTGATATCCCAGGAATTCTAGCTCCAATGAGGTGTGAAATTGCCACGGGTGAATTGGGATTGCTCACAACATCTTCTTGCAGAATATCTCCTATCCGAGAGAGAATGCTGAATGACAGGTTAGCTAGAGTTCGAGAGTAGGCCTCCAGAATCGAATGCCCCACATCCTTCATATGTACATAGCAAAATCAATGAGGAAATCTTTTACATTTTGCTACTGTTAAATGCCGTATAAATTGTGTTTAAATCACTTTCAAGTAATATAACTATCATAATTGGGATTAGGACTTAATCCAAACACTTATTTGGCTAGTCAGAACTCAGTCAATGTCAAATAACTTAAAAGAGTAACAAGCAACTAACCTTTCCATATTGAACTTTCGTAACATCAAGGAAGCTCTGAGGAAGATTGGGATACTTGGTCTTTAGCAGCTGCAGAAGTATTTCCACTTGGTTCACCAACGACTCCACCTTATCCAGCTCTGATATTGGATCTTTCACAAAAGACCAAGATGTTCGAACTGGAGATTTGCCACTTTCCTGCTCCATGATTTTCTCTTTCCATGCAAGTTTTGCAGTTTCCAATCTGTTAACAACTTCAAGAGCTTCATGTTCAGATTTCAGATTAAGGCAATCGATCATTTCCGCAGCTGAAAGTGATTCTGCAGTCAATATTTTGTAAAGTTCGACACCAAGGCTTGCCTTTCCAGACTGTAACGAGGGAGGAACATGGGAGTCACCAATATGGAATTCTTTCTAATAAAACAACAAATTCATAGTGCTGTAAAACCTGACACGTCGAAGAATCACAGCGGAAGGGGTTCTAGCCTTTTTAATTTAGCTTTGACGAATAATTTAAATTTATTTAATATATTTTAGCTCATATTTGCATGTTTAAAATGATTAAAAATAAGGAGAACCATGCTTGCCTTTGGTAATGCATCCTTGATTTCAGTAGGAACGGGCATTTCGAGCAAGACATTCACGTTTATAGATTTGGCAGCCTTGAATACTTGATAAAGCAATTTACCATGATGTAGCAACCTCTTTCTCTCTTTCTCCGAGAGCCCAACTGTAGGTACCCGGGGAGAAGGAAGCCACCATCTCTTGCTCTGGCCAGCACTTCTGCTTCTTCCTTCTGCTCGGCTACCCACTTCCGCATACCAAAACTCAGTATCGACCATTGAGTCGAGCGTTTCCTGTCAGTTCGACACGTGTAAACAGGTGAAGTTAGGCAGTCAAAGTAAAACTGAAACTGAGGGATTTAATTTTGTAAGTGGAGAGACCACCTACAAGAAGCATACAATCCAACTTCTGCAATGCTGGAAGATTCATATGAATGTCTGATCGAGCTTTCGGGGTCATTATCTGCACCAACAAGAAATTTCACTCAAGTTTGGTTGTGCTTAAAAGTTTGTTAGTACAAAAAGTAACAAGAATATAATGTTTAGAAAAATAAGTAACTTAGAAGTTAAAAGAGCAGTTTTTTTTGTAACCCCGACCCCGACCATGGCACACCGAATTCAGCCTTTTCACCCCGACATGGTCCTTGCGGAATTCGGTATGTTGCGTTAGCTTATGTACTGTCCACTGGGGTTAGGCCAAACACGGATTTAATTTGCTTCTGCAATTATTCGAACTTAAGACCTCCCCCTCTTAAGTTGAATGTGGGTCTATGAAGAAACAAAATACCTCCATTGTCCGGCCATTGATGCCATTTTGCTTTGCAGGAACTAACTCGATCATATAGTTAGTTGGGGATAGCAACCAATTCATTTCTCTTTGCCACTTGCTCTTTCTTTCCTCTGGCAGTGGTTCCAACTTCCAAAGCTCACCAAAAACGGATGCTGCAAATCAAGTCGTAAAATTTCTGAGGTCGAAGATCAGCGTAGAGCTGTAATTTCAAAACGAGCATAAAAGATGATTCTCTCAGGTAATATACCTCCAAGATTAGTTATGGCATTGGACAATGCTAATGCAGCAGAAACCCCTTTGGTACCACCCGTAATATCCTCCCCGAGTAACAGCTTTGCAAACTTTTCTTTCATTGTTTCAACATCTGAATTTTGACTTGGTTTTTCATTTTTATAGTAGTGTTGTGGGCTTGCAGAGAATTCCCATTCGTCTGTGCCCCGATCATCCTTTTTCATTGTCGTCCAAAGGGAAGAGAATGATCCAAAAGCATTATTGCTGGACGAGCAGCTTGAGTCATCTTCATCCAAGGAATCAGCGATACGTCCGTCTCCTCTGCTAGTGCTACTATTGTCAAAAGAATGACTGTTGAGTATACAGCTCTCAAGGCCATTGTACGTCACTATTCCTGTAATTTTCAGTTTTTAATTTAGTTTTCTTGATATGAGTGAGAAGACTAATCCAGTCTGAGCATGAGGGCGTTTTGATAATTAAATTAAAATAAATTTTATTACGTCCCTTCCTTAATTTAGTCAAATAAATTTATTTATTCAAATTTTGATTGGACATGTGATATCAGATAGGTTCAACATGTCATATTCATGGAATCGATCAGAAATCTAAATATTGCACTAAAAACAAGAAAAATAAAATCTGGAACAAAATCAAAACAACTGGAAGATAACAAAAAAAATAAAATAAAATCATCAAGAAGTTGAGCCATGGACCACTTCTTCGTTTAGAAACATAAAATTTATTTAGGATAACATAGCGAACCCAAAAGAGAGAGAGAGAGAGTTGAAGGGTTGGATTAAAAGATCAAAATACAATTACTTGAATCCAAAACATTACCAAAAAAACAAAAGAACATGAAACAAATGGTTCAGAAAGAGAATCCCATAATAAATGTCGAGCCAAATAAAAAGACACAACTTTTTAAAACAAAATGTCAGAGAACGATGACTTCTTTGTCTCCATTTAGTTATTTCATTGTCTCAATGTAATGGAGCTCATAATTAAATTGTAATATAGGTCCACCATTCATGTCAATCATATACTTTGTAAGGGCCACTGAAATTTCAAGGGGAGGGGCCTCCATTTCTGAGGGTTATTGAATTGATAAATCACTATCACTTTTATGCGTTACATACTCACGTAACCAAAGACTGTTCCCTTTCTTTACCATCTACAAAAGCATCAAGAAAGAATGGACTAAAAAAACTGAATTGATGGGGCCATAGCATTTGATTTGCAAGTCCAATAGATAATGAAATGAAAAGTCCCACCAAAGTTAATGGTCAAGGACTCAATAAGATCAATTACACGCCCGCAACACACAGGAACAGTTTTCAAGCATGTTTGCAAAGATTTTTCTAGCTTATTAGCTAGTCACATTTTAACTACACATTACTTAGGACCCACAACAAGCACTTGAAATCCTAACCAAGCAAGCACTTCATAACTCAGCGGAGACGAGACTTGAACTTATGACCTTTATGGTACCATTTTATTCCAATAATATCATCGAAAAACTTAAGCCGTTATAGAGAGGATGCATCTTAATTTTATTTTATTTTTTTCTATGGCGGTTTCTAATAATAAGACTGTAGAACTCAAAACCCTCTTTCAACACTGGCATCAAGTTCAATCTTCAATTTCAATGGTCAAATGACATGAATGGTACTTTTTGGGGGCAGTGTGAAATAAATATAACTCAATAAATAGAGTCACCCCACATGGCCAAACCTCACATGATACTTACATGGAAGCCATGTCTATTGAGTTTTGACTATTAAAAACAGAACATTTTCATGTTCTCATTCACATTTTTCTATTTCTTAAAGGTATGGGCCCATTCAAGTAATTAAAAAATAAAAAAATAAAAAAATCTATTTTTAACTCAAATTAGAACCACCAAGAATTTTTCACATTTTACGGCTCGTTTGGTATGCACGAATGAATAGTAGCACTCAACAATCAATACTGAATACGAAACATTTACTTCAAAATTTCAATATACATAGCGTGCTTAGTAGGTAAGACTTGACATCTTCTCAATACTGTATACAAGACACATACTCAACTTATTTCAACATCTCCAATTATAGAATTAGGTGAGCCATGTGGTACGTAATTAGGTGCACCACCGACGAATAAGAAATTGTAACACTTTTTTACTCAAGTATGACCTACACCCACAACGGAAATTAAGCCAATCTGACTGCATAAATTAAGGAAAAATACACATACTTACACACACATGTATGTATATATAGAGAGAGAGAAGCTTACTCTCTTGTTCATCAAAGTCAATACTGATTTCTCTATCTCTTGTACAACATGCTAATCTCCTGCTCATGATCATTTTCTTGACTCCTAAAATCACAAAATATTAATTAATATATAATCATATGTTAGTACAAAAGAAAAAAAAAACCCAGGTCAGAAAGCCGTGATCCCGGATTTCGGGTCGTAACTCGAGGCTAGTAATGGCAGGCTAAGGCGCAGCAAAGGAAGAAAATCTACTATCAATGTTGGTACAATAAATTTATTTACTCTTACCAGAATTTTTTCAGAAGGATGGTTGAAAATCATAAATGCATAGACAAGACAGTAGTACTTAAGGCATCAAAATTTGTACAAACAGTCCATTTCATGCAAGAGCTTTTTAACCCAAATTTTGGGAATTAGTCTGGTCAAAAAGTGGGAGTGAATTGTCAAAAAAAGTAGAATTTATTTCATGCAATAGCTTTTAACCAACCACTTGAGCAAAAATTAAATAAAAAAATCTAAGCCAAACTTCCCCTTAAATGTGAAGGATACGTTTGAGTCAAACGAGTGATTCAATCCATTCAAACTCGAACAAGCAATTAGAAATTTCAAGATTGTAAAATTTGATTTCTTAAGGTAGACATGGGTGGGACATATTAAGATAAAATCTAGTTCGATTTATTCTCTTAACAAGATTAATTTTTTGAGATGGATCCCAATACTCGGGTATCAAAATCCGAGTCAAGAAGAACATGACTCACTGAGTTTAATACTTTAAAAGAGATGATAGAAAAAAGATTGCGCATTTCACAAAACAAAGTGTCTGTTAGAATGATTAACGTGTAAGAAAAAGAGAACTGCAAAAGAACCTTTGTCACACACTTTTTCAGGCTAGAGAGTCAGAAAGGGGGGAAGAGAACTGAAAAAATGAAACTATAAAAAATGGAAAAATAAAAAAATAAAAAAAATACACATTTTAAGCTAAAATTTTTTGTGAGCTCATCCATGAAAATTGAAGTAAAATTTGAGCCCATTATGAATCATAACAAGCCAAGATTTTTCCATTAAACTCTTGGTGGAGTCTATCCCCTACCCTCACCCCACCCCCACATCAACAGAAAAATACAGAAAAGAAGAAGAAGAAGAAGAAGAAGAAGAATGAGGTAGTGTACATACCTTGTATAATCAAATGGGCACCAAATTCTTGAAAAGCCGTAGAGTGAGAGATGGGTTGGAAAAATGGGATGTGAAAGCTCAAAAACAAACGGCAATTTGGAGCTGCTGCCACTTAAATCAAATCAGTATTTAGGTAGTGTTTCAGAGTTAACAGGAGAGGGAGAGAGAGAGAGAGAGAGAAGAATGCAGTTTCAAGGATTGGGACTTGGGAGTGTAAAAGGAATAGAGAATATAAGAGTGAGTAGAGAGGGAGAGAGGGAGCGTCTCTGTATGTGAAAGAAAGTGCGGATGTCCCCTCTCTCACTAACCAAAACTTTGAAAAATTGCAGTCATCAAAAGCCTTAAGTGTTATTAATAATAAGAGTATTATTGTCTAATCAGATTTAAATTACTTAATCCCATACCTCCTTGTTTTATGCAGCGGTGGCAATGGACTGCCCATTGACGAGCCGGTCTAGAAATTAGGTTCGGCTCAACGTTTGGCTCGTTGGCCTCGTAAATCGAGTCGAGCCATTCACAAATTGCTTGTATTTTTTTTAAAGAAATTATTGAAAGGCATTGGTTCAAGAGCCCAAAACGAATCAACTTTTGATTTCATGAAACTAGAACCTCTATTGTAAGGAGAATTCTCCTCTACAGGCCTGGTAGAGGCTTTTGCCTCACATGAGGACCCACCTCATAAAACCACCCCCCAATGTAAAAACCCACCCCCTCTCCTCAAAACTGTTCTACCAAACCTCTACCAGGTTTGGTAGAGCAGCACAGCTCCTATTGTAAAGTGCAAACACATTATGTGTTTTTGTTTCTTGAGCTCTTCTATAGGTACTGGATTTTTTTGCCAAACATTTGCTAGAATACTAACAATAGGGGGTGGATAGGTTTTTTTTTTTGAACTATAAAACTCACATGGAGCCCACCCCCATGTGAGATAACATTTGAATTCCTGTCAAAAATCTATACTCAAATGTTTTTTTTTTTTCATAATACATTTTAACACGTTGACACATGATCTCTTCCTAATAAATGAGAATACACAAACACATTTATAACTCAACAGATTACACGTTTGCGTTTCTTCATTTTTCAAAAAGAGACGATACATCGATATGTTAAAATCCATTGAAAGACAACAACTCAAAAAAAACATATTAACTCGACTCGTCATCACTGTAGAAATAAAATAAACATCACCTAATTTACCTTTTCCCGATATACTTGGATGAAAATTTTCAAAATGAGCATATACTCTAGAGCCTCTGCGGGGTCAACAATTATAATCGCCGCTCCTCTCTTTAGGACAAAATTTTGGTTAAGCTTTACATAATTTTTTACTCTTCTGTTTTTTTCCTTTTTGGTGTAGCATCTTTAAAAGTTATTTCGCTTTGATTCATAAAAGCTACTTTTGAATTTTCTTTTAAGTTGGTTCAAACGTCAAATATTTTTCCTAGAAATTGACTATTATGGACAAGAATATCGATTCTTAGAGGAAGTGATATTTAGAAGATTGTATCAGCTCTAAAGTTGTGTTTGATACCTTTCTCCATTTATTTTATCGATAGAAGGTTTGATGGATTTTGACAATAAAGACAAGATAATCTCTTATATTGTGTTGGCTTCAATCCAATAAGCATTGTCTAACTAGTTATGGAAAATGACAAGTTATCAAAATAAGTAACTTACTTATTTCAATCTCTAAGAGCCAAACATGTTGTAAATTAGTTTTTGCGAACATGAATAATGTTATCTATGAGCTAGAACACTAATCTATGTGGTCACACTCGATATGTAATTAAATGAATCATTTGACCTTAAATTTAAGTGAATCTATCATTTAATAGCATGTAATCACCACCTAAACTGATGCTTGAACCAGTAATATTAAATATCATTACTCTATGAACATATACACCTATTTAAATAATAGTTGTAATTGTTGTACAACACGCATGTTGACATGTCACACACTAGCATTCATTGCAAAGATCATATCGAAATCTTGAGGTACATTCATTTCGTAGATCACACTCTATGTTTAGCCTTTACATTGATACCAAAATAATATCAACATAGTAGTTAGTAACGAATGGTGCGCAAGACGCGTACATGATAAGTTAAATTGCTCAATTAGGCCCTTGTATATATGTGATTAGCTAATAGACGACAATGTAAATAATTTGATTTGTACATTAATAGCCTGTTTGGTACAGATTTTGATTTTCTACAGTAAATCAATTCTCATTTTCGACCACACATTCTTCAATAAAATAATATTTTTCATCACATCGATAATTTTTCATTCTTTTTCAACCACACATTCTCCATCAATCTATTATTCCTGAATAGATTTNTTCTACAGTAAATCAATTCTCATTTTCGACCACACATTCTTCAATAAAATAATATTTTTCATCACATCAATAATTTTTTCTTCTTTTTCAACCACACATTTCCCATCATATCACTATTCAAAATCAATTCTTCCTCCACAAAATCTCTACCAAACAAGCTCTAAGTTAGCAGTTCCTCCCATTATCGAAATCTAATACCAGTGTTTCAATAACTTATGACTCACCATCTCGTGTAGTCATGTACACTATGACTGTAATAAGTCCACCCTCATGGACTTGGTTATACCCCCGACCTACATAAGATGTGGCACCCTGCTCTCTGGATATACAGTCGCAACTTTGTCCATAAGGGCAAGGTCTTCACCCACGTCTTCGGATTATCGTGGGTCAACCACAGGCTCCATCTCTCCTAAGTGTAATAGGACCCTACTTTGAGAGCCCTATCACAGCTCGCTCACATGATTAATTTCATTAAATCTCTTAATCTATAAGGTCACGTAGAGATCTGTACATGAGGTTTTTAAAGCGTAGGAGTATTTTATTCTTAGAAGATTCTCCTTCCATCTGTCTAAATTATATGCCCGTGGGCCATTTTTTATTCCAATCTTCAATTTTTATTTTTATTTTTTTCAAATTTATTGATCATTACACATTTTATGAGACTCGCAATTTTTATCAATTTTTTAACCACGCATTTTATTAATTTTATCAAAACTTACTAAAAATATGATTTTTTTTCGCCAAATCAAATGTGTGCGCGCTCCATCTCTTTTTTCCACTATATAAAAGTACAAAAAAGTGTTTTTTTTTTTTAAAAATGCAGTACTAAAATGCTTTAGTAGATTTAAGAATTAAATAATAATAATTTATTTAACACATAATTTATTATTTTTTTATTATAGTCAAACTCACAATTTTAGGTTCGTGTCAATTTATTAGGTTCGTGCTGTGTACGTTAATCAAATATTAATAAGTTATACTTTCCTAGGTCACTTCACTTGCTACGAAAAGACGAAAAGTAAAAGGTAAGAAAATCCACTTTAAAATGCTTTTAAGTTCATAATTCAAAATCACAATTATATTTTCAAGTGGTAGGTGACAACTTTTAGCAATAAAAGAAATACTAAAATATTGCATTAGTGAGTTCGGGGCTCTTTTCTATATATTTATTTTCAATAACACAATCACGCAATAAAATATTTTACACGTAAATACAAATTATTTTTCTATTTTTTTAATCACGCATTCTTCTAAAAACCATTATTTAAAACTCTATTTCCCCCAAATAATGGTTAAAATATTTTTAAAAATTAACTCAAAATTACTGTCTAATTAGTGTAATTGATGTTGACTTCAAACAATGTTTGGATAAAAAATATGAGAAAGTGAAATATTTGAGATCGTGGCTGCAATTCTCCCGTTGCGTCCACAAACTTTAACCATTTCTTGGATTTTCGATAACTATAATTTTATTTTGTTAAAAGGTGGAAAAAGTCAAAGATCCACGTACAAAATTATTTCATTAGGAGAACGTGTGTTTGAAAATGAGATTGATGAAAAATAACTTTCAAATAAATTGTGCCAAACGAACACTGAATTGTTTCAATTTCACAAATCCATATAAAGTGTACAAAAAACTTTGGGTTCCAATATATTCAAAGTCTAAACCCTCAAAATAAAAAACTCAAATTTGTTACAATTTACAAAAAGCAACTTTTAAAGCTATAAAAGGAGAGTTCAAATATGGTAATAATTGAAAAATGATTTTTTCAGTATATCTAAAGAGTGATAAATGAACGGAGAAAGGTGTTGAAAGAACTTTTTTACAAGTGTGTTGATTTTTCGAAACTCAAATACTTTGGAGTTTGGAGGTTCCTGATTTTCTTGAATTAACCTAGTTTGCTTCGGTGGCCATTTTTTTGAAAAAAAATAAAATTGTTTTGAATAGTAAATTTTTGAAGAATATACAATTAAAAAGTAGAATTTTTTTTTTGAATTTACGTGTAGAATATTTTATTGTGTAAATGTGTGGTTAAAAATAAGTACATAAAAAATTTGAGTCTTGAAAGAATGAGAGACAAGCATTGACTTTGTATCGTCTTTCCTTTTTATTTTTTGATACTAAAAATTCACATGCTATCAATTTCAACACTGTTTTAAAATTAAATTCTCGTTTGCTATTAAAACAAGTGCTTCTTCACATATTTAGGCCCCGTTCGATAGAGATTAAAATTCAATTGAAATTGAAAATATAGTCGTTATTGGGTCTCACTCGTCTAATAAAAGTCAACAATAATGACTAGTTTTTCAATTTTAATATGATTTTAATATCTACTGAACGGGGAGTTAACGTCGATTTGGTGTTGATTAAAATCTTGATAAAAGCATAAATCAAAATCAAAATCAATAATTAATTTTAACTTTATATTTTATAAAATTCACATCTTTTCAACAATATATCTCATCAATTCTTATTAGAGTTTACTAAAAATTTGATTTCTATCTACGCTAAAGAAGGGCTTAATAACAAAAATTAACTCAAAAGTAAATTTAAACACATCCTCACAAAAGTACTTTATTATTATTATTATTATATGTTTAAACAAAAATGAATTTAAAATGCAAAAGTCAAGTCATGGTAAAATTCCTTCCTCCGCCTTTAGAGGGCCACAGTACGCGCCGGGCGAAGAGGCGCGGTGAGAGCAGCATGATTACCGCACCTTCGGAATTTGTGGGGGGTAGTTGTTTCCATTTTGTCTACTCCAAGGTCCACGCCTAGGCCTAGCCGCCGTCCAATTACCTTCAAATTCAGCTAGAAAACAGAGTACCAATCCCCGTAGTACACATAATTAAAAAAACACATGCAGATGTCACTAATTTTTGTCCCCATTTCACTTTTTGGGCTCGTAAAATCTGCTAATGGAAGTTGTACGAACTCAACATATCTCGAGAATAACTATAGGTATGTGTTGCCATCCTTAATTACCCTTTTTCTAGGAACTTGATGGAGCTAGGAGAAATTAATTTTCTATAATATCTACATTACTTTTGTCTAATTTGTCCTCCTCGTCCTTGTTCGTTGTGTGAGTTGTATGCATTTATCGATAAGCTTGAACGAAAATAAGTGTTAACGAGATGAGTCAACAAAATATTACACATGTAAGTATGATGACCATACAATATGAAGATTGTTGACCGATGACAATACAATATGAAGATTGTTGATCCCGTAAAATGAACATTCCACGTGGCCAACAGTTTGTAGCTCCATGTAAGTTTCTCCATGCGCACTTAGAACACACCATTGGTCACTTGTGGTCAATTTCGATAGTGAAGAAAGTGGTCGCGAGCACTCGATAGTCAAATCAGTCATATGATATGAAAAAGTGAGTGAGATTTCGATATTGGGAACCGTTGGAAAACAAATTTCACATTGATACGGTGAGTGAAAATATATAAGAAATAGTTTGAAAGTTTTTAAACTTTTTAAACATTTTTTCAACATCAGCCCTCTTTCTGTGATTCAAGTGAGACCAGCTAATCTAAGTCTATCTGCAAGACACGAGACAAAACTAAACACATATATGTACGTAATTTTAGACTTCTATCACACTCCTTGTATGCAAGTTGGGTTTATTTTTCGAATAATGTCCCAAGTACAGGGGCACCCCTTACA